>JAPYYS010000301.1:0-72448 GCA_030522525.1 Campopleginae sp. 14b
GCAAACCATATTTGCTGGACCAGCAAATTCTTTTTGCTGGATGATATTTTCGATCCTATGTTTGCCTACACGAAAATGGCTTTACAGCTGTAAAAAAAACAAAAGTAAAAATCTAATCTCGCTGTTAATTTTTGTAATTATGACATTTCAGTGATGGTCGATAGGTAATTCGGCATTTTCACCGAATTAAATTTCCTGCCTACACTGGGGTTCGTACCTAGACCTCCTACCTTGCTACCCATGAACCTTGGCTGTTACGCTACCGAAAGTTAATGAAAAAGTTGCACCCATTCCGCCTATTTATGTTATCATGAATATTTATTGTATAAAATAATGTTTCAATGAAATGTGTACGAAAAAAATAACGGTCGAGTCATAACAATGTACATTTTTTATGAATTTTTTAAATTTAATACTGTCGTTTATATGAAATTTGTTATTCGCCTGTCACTTCTGTTTCCCATACCACTCGGACTCGGGAACGCACGTTGATAGTGCGCCACACACCGCTCAGCAGTCAGCGCTGTTTCGCGCGCCGCTTTTTGTTGTCGTTTCGGAAAACGCGGTACTATTTTTACGAAATATGCGTGCTCAACACTGCTATAAGGAATTACAAATATTTCGACGCAATTGAGCCCCGAGCACTCGAACTTCTTTTTGGTATGCGTATTCGTTGTGCCTATGTATTTTTTTTCTCCTCGAACGAAAAGCATAGACGATAATGTACTGACAGCATATGGTCTCTTGCAGGAACAGGATAAAAACAATTATGCTACGTTGGCTGACCGGCTATCCGCGTGTCTGCTCGCGTAGCCAAATTCACTTGTCACCGTAGCTCAAACTTTGCTCCAGCGGCACAGCATTTGCTACTCCGAAAAATCTGTCGTCGATTTGCATTTATCGTTCTTGTAGCAAATATTATTTTGCTACTATAAGGAAAATTTTGCTACGGGTGATTAAGGCTGTTACAACATGCCCATTTCTCTCCGTGGCACTTGTCGTCAAAATAACATTTTATTATATATGTGATGACAAAGGAGCAACGAACGTTATAACGGTGTTACGATTGATCCTGTTCTATGACGGTCGTTGGCCCGCATTACTCCCAATCAAACTTGGCAACCAAGCGAGCAAGGCTCATCTGTCCAGCTCGTCTAACTAAAATTGCTATTGTTGTTGTTGCTCAGCGTGTATTTGAGCTATGTACGACCTGGAGCTTCCGCGGAAATCTCCTTTTATCTAACGTTTTCCTGCACTACCGGCTTTGTATATTTTTATTCTTTTCTTCTTCTCAACTCTCCTTTTACACCTTTCATTTCACCTTTTATCATTCTTGTGCCTCGCGTTTTGCTTCAACAGTTCGTTGCCTTTGTCGTCATGCCGAGATTCGCTTGTCAAACTCGCAAATAGCTTCCTTCCTTAAGGTCTCTCTCTCTCTCTCTCTCTCTCTCTTCCTCTCTTACTTTCTTTCTCTTTGCTCTGCCTTGCACTGTCGCCAACGTTCTTCTTCAACTCCGTGTGCACATAGCGACTTCTTCCCACCATGTTTTTACTGCCCCAGCGCGTTCTCAGCATCGGCAGCTCCTGTTGAGCTTTTTTCTCTACCTTACACTTTGTCTTTGTTCATCCACTTTCCCGGTGGATTCTATCCAACCTGCTTCAAGGAATAATACACACCGTCAACATTTCACCCTCGACGATGTTCTTTTCACAAAGAAACAGCCGTGAGGTATTTGCACACTTATGGATCCCATCCCATATCACCAACAAGTTTTCCTCTTGTTTCTCCCATTGACTATACTTCTTGTACCTTGAGTTTTCACCTTTTTCTCAAGGAAGCGTGAAATTCCGAAAAAAAAAAAAAAAAACAGTGATTATGAAACTGCTGCTGCAGCTAAGATAAATATTTATTAAATATATTTCCTTCGTAAACTCACGCGATCTCATCAATAAAAATCATTCGATTATTACATGTGAAAATATACGAATTCTAAGAGATCACACGATTTATATGTCGTGTTCTTTTTTTTATAATGTATATGCAGTTTTACTTGTTTATTTCGAATTAATGTAATGAAGTTTATCAATTTCTGGAATAGTGGATGAAATGCTGCTATTCTTTAGAAAGAATTGAGTCCACAAAGGCATCGTCGCCCGTACACAGTCATTCGCAAAGTCATAGTGGCTCACTCGGGCAAAAGGAGCTCACATTTTTCCACCTTAACATTCTTTAGCCTTCTTTCTATGTCGAGGCATCTTCATAGAGCGAGAAAGTCGTAAAAATCTCGAGCAATAGCCGAGATCCTGCACTCGTTTTGTGTTTCCTTCATCTACTACTATCTCGCGTTTCTTCCCTTCGGCTCGCTGTCCCTTTATTTTTCATTCGTCTATGCGTTTTCATTCCTTTTTTTTTTTTTTTTTTTTTTTTTTTTTTTTTTTTTTTTTTTTTTTTTTTTTCTTAATTTTTTGCAAAACTTTCACGTTTCTTTACTCGGGCCCTTGCATTCCTGCTGGTGAACTGCGTCTCGCCTATTCCTTCCTTCTTCCAACTGACTTTTTACACTTCTGCCATTGCTCAATTCAGCTGGTTACACTCTCTTCACTTTTCGCGTTGCTTGACGCGTTTAATCGTCTTTTCGTACTGGCTACGAAACTTGCCCCTGGTCTTCTTTCCTTTGTCTCGTTCTTCTCGGCCTCGTCCTCGTTAGCGAGTGTCTCTTTTTATTTCTCGCTGTACGTCGCTCGCTCTCTCTCTCTCTCTCTCTCTCCATCTCTCTGCCTCTTTCCCTTGAATCGCGTATATAACGTTAGGTGCTGTATAGCTGGAGGCCAGGTCCAGAGTTAGATGTCTCTTAGACCCGAGCGCACCTGTACGAGCTCCCACACCAAGTCTCCTGCTTTTCTCTCCCGCGTCATATAACTCCCTACGCGCTCCTCTCTTCGTCACTACGTGATGACACGTACCTCGTGTTTAAAACGCGAACGTGGCGTGAACCAACGAGAAGAAATAACCACCAGGAATTAAATATTTCCTACGGGAAATTTAGTTATACCAAACGTGAACGTCCTCGCGGCCATCTCGGCCGCGAGCGCCAATTATCTTTACCCAGTTGACAAGCGACACGGCTCTCATGAAAAATACGCCGTTGAGAATTTTCAAATTGAATATTATTGGAGCTTCATTATCCATCAAAAAACATATATATCCTCGAAATTCTCTTCAGTGGTCCGTGAGCCTGTTTCCGATCCAACGAAATCTTTTATCTCCAGCAAATATGTGTAAATATATCCACGATTCGAAAGTGCAAGGTCGACCCGTATTCTCCACCTGCATAAACTTGATTTTAAGGGTTTCTCACCTTCGCAACCGGAGAGCTGCTATTGAGCTGATAGTCGGGCAGCGAGGATGCGGAAAATGTGAATAATTAATAATCCTACCGGCCCTATAAATACACACCGAATGAATATCTGATCTTCAATCTCTGTGTTTATATGTCTGATAAAGCCTGCGTGTGGCACATCTGATATAAAACCCCTGCTACCCATATAATTAAGCAGTCCTTACCGGATACGCGCTATTTGCAGTCCTCGAAATAACTTGAAAACCTGAATATTTCAGAGCTATATATATTAACGAGCTGTTAGGATTTAGTGATGTCAAGTTGAGCGTATGGAAACCATACGTCTCTATATAAAACTGCAACATATTTCACATCTATGAATATATAAACATGTACATCGAAGCGTTATTCATGGCTCTCACCGCGCGCCCGGACTTCACCGCTTCGATGCAACCCAAAGCAAACACATCTCGACTCAAACGATATCTCTCAAAAATGGGATACCGATTATACGGACCAATTTTCTCTTCTTGCTTCCAGCGTCTATCGATCTGTGCGCATATATCCATTCGATGCATCAAAATCTCATCATAAATACATGTCAGTCGAGGCCTTGCACACCTGCTGTGCTTTTCAAATAAACGCTAGATTTTTATCCTTGCCTCCTTTTTTTCGGATGATAAATATTTTTGAAAAATAAATAACTCTCGCTCCCTTCATTTAAGAGGCCACACCATTATCGAAATTTCCATTAACACATTCCTTGGTAACTTTTGGATTGCGCATTTTTTTAACAAGTCGCTATTTTTCACACTCTCTTTAGATTTGCATTCAATTTGCTATCTCGAATCTAAAACGTTCTATCGGAGCTTCCGTGCCAATAGAACAAAATTAATTGCCTCATAATTGTATACATGCATGTGCATGAAGTGACGTGCTCCAACAAAGCACCGATGATGCAATATATCAAAATTGGATAAACCACTGGCTGTGCCTGAAATCGATCTCCCACACTGAATTGAATTACCCGTCCGAATAAAGTTGGCTGAGTCGCAACAATCGAAAGGGAGCGCGATTCGACAATGCGCCGTTGCTCGATTTAATCATATTTTGCTTCGTACGTCTTCACAGTCCCAGCTAAGCTATGAGTGCTGATGGGGAAAATGGCAGTTGCAGTTTTATTTAAAAGAATATTTTTACACCAAAACGAAAATAATGAAAATTAATGTTCTGTACGTGCCAAATATCGAAGAGACTCGTTGAAGCTTGACCGCGATGAAATTTTCTCGAGCTCGTAAACTATTTTTGAACTGCAGTTAAAAGTGTGACTTTTTCCAGTCCGATAATAAGTGACGATCAATGAAGCCTTAATTTGCGGCTGCGACCGAATTCACAATATGCATCACGTGTAACCATTATCCACGTATATTATCCCCTCTCGCTTATTCCACAAGTTTATTTCTACATTTTACCAACCTATCGATTTCGGCATTACTGAAAAAAAAAAAAAACAACCAGGCTGCATTCCAGCGAAACCGTTGGGGTGTGAAGAAATTTGTGCGAATCAAGGTCAAGTTTATTTCGTATTGAAATTGCGGCAAAGCGCCATATTTTTTTCCGAATTTAATATTGTCACGTAACCCTTGAAATTGGACACATACATGATGTACGGTACGTAAAGCAGAGGCTGAATTCGTGTAATAAATGTCAGACTGTTGGAGTAAGGGGAGTCTGGAAATCGAGTCATGAAATTGATAAAGCATCGTGACGCAACTTTGTTTCTCAGTGTAGAAGACTCGTTCGTGGCCGACTCAGGTATGGGCAAACTTACAAGGGAGAGAGAGAGAGAGAGAGAGAGAGAGCGAGAGCGACACAGAATGTTGGCTTCGTCATACTTTGTGGCAGCGGTGGTGGTGGAAGTCTCGGGAAGAAAAGAGAGACTAAAATGAGCAAGAAGAAAAAAAAAATATGGTTGTGAACCGATAGGCCATGACGTCATGCATTCTTGGCTTCACCGTCAACTCGGGGGTATTCGAAAGAACCTACGGATGCGTAGCCACGGCCTCAGTTGTACGAGTTCTCACTCTGTAAGTTGAGAACTCTACAGTTAGCCCATCGAAGACAACTGTCAATATCGCCGACATGCATATATGCATTCGAGCAGAGAAAGACACAAGTATAAGATTCAAGGACTTACAACTTCCACAAATGTAGATTCAGTCCCATATGTGTGTGTGTATAGTACAAACAAGATATCGATGTGATAGTGCGGCAATGTGGGTCGTTGCAATCCACGAAAGAGTCTTCCCTTGCAGACGATATTTCACCTTTCAAAAGTGGATGCAGGTCGACCCTTATTTGCCAATTGGACAGCAGAAAAACAACCAGACTGAGATTTCCTCGCTCCGATCGCGTGGTCGAATCGACTCTAAGCCTTTTGTAGATGCGGCGCTTCTCTCCATTTCAATCTGACAAGCCAAAACTCGTATGCGTGATTGCAACTCCCCTCGAGGTTTTAAAGTCACGTGCTACGTGACTAAGTACACGCTCTCGCAAAACTTCCGGGACTTTGTCGATGAATGTCCTCATCTATTATAGTGTCGTCATACGGATACCTCTTACGCACTCTCTCTTATTTCAACGTCCACATATCCGACTCATATCATCACTTGACTCAGACCAATCTCACATATGGCTCTTTGTACATTTAATCATCACCGAGCATTGTACTCATTTCTTCCATTCGTCCAATTTACATTAACAAAGCGCATTTTTTTAATGAATCATAAAAAAAACCATGAAAATGTATCGGGCTGGGACTAAATCTTTTTTTTTTTCAATGCAATTTGTGCTATTCACACAAATCAATCGATTTTCATACGCGAAGGTCACCGTGTGAATTTTGAATTGTTTGGCTTTGATGTGATTATCGAATGCAATTGAAAAGATTGATTGTTTGCAAGTGCGAATGTCGCATCGTCGCGGATCGATCGATGATCACTCATTTTTATAATCCACGAAATCCTCGTCGGTGTCACATGCCCAGAATGACATTGAACGATTTTCAAATAATCGAGCTATTAATCTGGGCGGGCTGAACCGTCTGGTTGCTGTGAAACCTCGCTGGCCCTCTTCTGTCTCTGTACGTGCTCGAAACTGAAGGTTTTATTATTTGTTATTATCGTCCATAATATGCAAGAAGAAATCATGGTAAATGTGCCGCTGAAAAGGAAGTTGAATGTATTATTTATGGAGTTGCAAGGCGTTACGTGGGAAAACGAAACACGTTGTCCGTATATCGTCGACGCTATGGTCACTGGACTGAAAATCACGTAAGCCTGAAAACTCACCGCCAGAGTAAGGAAGTATGAGATATAGAGGCCTACGTACAGTTTTATCATCGGCATTCGTAGCTCGCGTGGTACGATTTATAGCTGACGTTACACTTATCGTACTTGTCATATTGATGGATTTTACACGTTCCTTTTATTATGTTCTTTGCACGAAGACTTGAGAAAAAAAACAAACTAAATTACCCTGGCACAGATTTTTCAAATGAATTCAGATAAATCGGTAAATAATTGACCCTTTTTTTTTGTTCGATCAAATCTTAATTCTTATTTAATGAGACCTGCTGCACGAACGTAAGTAATGATGCATTTTCGCCGTGACAAAAATTGACCTTATGAACAATACTGTAACAAAATTTCCTCTGCTAATCGCACGAGGCTCCTGCTAGTATTATTTCAAAAAATTTACATATGGCAAGCGGAAAATTAAAGATGCACGGGCAATATTCAATCTGGGATATTTTAAATGGCCGAACGGTTTTCGATTTGTGGGTTATTTCCTTAAATCCGGTACTGCGGTCAGCCGAGATTTAGTGGAGCTTACTTGGAAAAATATATGGCCTTTGGCTATCACACGGCGACGTCTAAATAATCCCAGTGGGTTTATTAAACCAAGTCGTTTCGCTTTGCCTTACTTTGTCCACGTTACTGCAACGACTTTGCACTCAAATATGTTGCCTTGTAGCACACAACAAAGAGCCATTCATTCAACAGTCAATGGATAGATGTAGTGCTTCCTGCGAGTCTTTGATTGGCTGTGATTTATAACCTGATGGGCGGAGCTGTATTTATAGTTTTTGGAATTCGTTAAGAAAAATCCAGATTCGGAATTTGAGCTCGGTCTTTGCATCAAAAAGTTAAATACATTTTGAGCGACGTTTAAATAAACGTAATCTTTCCAAGTCATGTGTTCTTTAAGTGTAGAATTTCTTCGATTTGCGACACAGTTGAATTCTTCAAGCATTAAAGTTCGATAGAGAGAATCTCGCAATTGAGGGGTTTCTCAGCGCGGTATTAAATGTCTCTCATCGTTTTCTCTTTTTTTCCTCTTTACCCGCTTTGTCTGTTTTATCTAGGGAGGTACAATGGGACAGGCTAGTTGTCGATTCACTATTGTGAATTGATGGGCACTTCACCAGTTCAATTTCCAATCTCGTACTTTCGTCCTCTTGATTCACCATCCTTTTTACCCACATCATTCCTATTGATGGATCGATCGCAGTGAATTCTTTTTATTTTTCTTTCTTTTTTTGCTGAAACACGGTCATACATTTGACGGTGTAAGAAATAAAGGAATTTGCTAGGGAACACGAACGACCAAGAGCGATGAGCTTGGCACGTTGAGGGAGCACCCCTGAATACCACCTCATCATCCATATGCATACGCTCGCATAATATCAGTGTAAATGTGTTCAAGTGTGTCGAGCCACAAAATGGTAACACACGAGCAAACAATTTACTTTCCCCCTTTTCTGGATATCGTCCGACGCAATAACGTGCAAGTATCGCTTTCAGAGGAGGGGCAACACAACCACACTTAATTGCCCGTACCTCTCAACCGTAATGTGGGAATGGAGCGAGGTGCCGCGTCGAGGGGCTACCACATTCGTGAGAATCTACCAGTTTCATCGTCACTAGTAAATACCCCGCCAACTGCAGCGAATACATACGAGGGGCATTCCTATCGGGCTATTCGCGTTAAGTCTATGTTACGATTTTTGGCCCGAGGCTTAATAACGCTCGCATAGATTTCATGCTAAACTTACCATGTATCGCGGTGCTTTAATCATTGCTCGCTCATTATAGTCCGTTACGAAAATTCTTCAACACTGCATTATTTCCGGAGAATCCGACGGAGCATCCTTCAAAATCCCTTCGACGTTTCCCGCATGCTATAATGACGAGAGTCTCACGAAGCGCCATATTCAGTTTGGAATTTTATGATTATATACTCCGGGCGAACTCCCTCAAACGAGATCTCTCTGAAGTTTCGACATAATCGAAACAGTATCGATTCGGTACCATTGTTGACGTACCTGTGACAATTCAATGAGTCCTTGCATCCTCGTTGGGTACTCGCCCTCTGTATAACTTTTCACAATTCGTGAAGATTATCTACCAATAATTATACGTAGTGTAAAATATACTCGTCTCTGACTACTTGTCTCTCGCCCGTTCACGAGCTTTTTGGGTCCATCATTAGGAAGATATGGATTCATGATCTATTCAGGCTTGCTAATTCCTTGCATCTCGTTCTTCGCTCTACTGTTTCTGTTTCCACATTGAGCTTTCGGGAATCTCTTCCATATGTTTCCTCGTAGCGATCGTGTCCGGATGTTTGGTATAACGTCGATTCGCAGTTCTGAACGAGAGAATGTTGACGCAAGCAAAAGCTCGTACCGGGTTCTCCGATAGTTTGCACCATCGGGAATTATTAATGCGTTGTTGTTGCATTATATGATGAAGCAAAGACTGATTCGATTTACCGATCCTCCTTCGATTTTTTCATCCTGCTTATCGTTATTTTTGTCTACTGGCCGAAACACTCGCTCGACATGTTCCTCATATTTAATGAAAATGTTCATTGTAGCAGGCCATCATAATTATTACGCAGACTTGAACTGTTGGAAATTTATAAATCGACGAAAACTATCGGTTAACTCGAAATTTCTCGCTTCGGCCTACTCGTTCGTGTATAAACTTTTCAATCACACAGTTCAACGGGTTTATAGTTTACTCCGTACTTTTTTTTTGCACAATCGTGTGCATGGAGTATCGACTCCTCACGTTGAAACAGCGATCGATAAGAATTTACGTACAATTGAGACTCTTCAACATTAATACTTCCGCAGCCGTCCGGAAAGCTAGTTCGCGTCTCTGTTTTTTTTTTCTTTTCTTTTTTTCGAGCAGTCGCACATACTTAACACGACGTTGAGTTGAAGGTTGAAGGTTGAAATTAATGGAATAAAGCTTTTTTTCTTGTATTGCAATCGTGTCGGATCTTGACTTCAAACATCTAGTTTTTAATACTTGCGGTTAAGTTCGCCTCACTTTTTCCATACATTTGAGTATGAAGTCGATGATGGAGGACTGAACGAATCCTTTCACGGAGTTCTACGTTATCGTTCACCTCCAATCCGCTTTCAAGCGCGGCGTGATTGAATCAGGCCAGGAATAATATTTAAATCGAAATCTTTCCATGGCGTTCTAGTTTCTCTTGGATCGTGCATTATTTAAAACTTCTACCACGCGGCTGAAAATATTTACTGTTTTCTTTTTTTGCATCATAGATGTGCCTCAATTCTTCGAAAAGTTGCATTCATCGTTATCCACTCGAGCCATTCGCAACGTAGCTCGGATATCACGAACGACATTGAGCTAAAGGGTCTTGATGAATTCTCAATGTCTTACATACATTCAAATACCGTTGTGACAGTGATCGATTGTTCGGAAGGAAAATAAAAACAGTTAAGCGAACGAGGGTATATCAGAATTTTCGAATGATCGTTAATCTAAAATGTGTGGATACCTGTCAAAAGGACGGCTCGTAGAAAGTGTACAAGACTAAGATTCTTAACTCAGTTATCGACGACGCCATACGTCCGGGCGCAATGAATGGCTATAAAAATAATGTACAGCTTTATTGGAATTTGGGTCAACACCGCTCGATCGTATCATTGCTTCGCAGAGTACGATGAGTCGATGCTGATAAAATGATGTTTTAAACGCCTCGCCAAATATTACATTCTTTTGCGAACAATTTGGATTTGCATGTTGGAAAAATTGAGCAAAAGCCTGTGCGGAACTGCCTTGCGCAAAGGCAATTAATATGGATGAATTAATGACGGCGTTTCTACTCGCATGTGAATCACGAACGCGAGGAATCATATTCCATTTGCATTCCAATTGGTGTGCGATGAATTGAACGTTCGTTATACGCCGGATCGCAGAGCCACTTAGCCTCTTATAGCAGATGGAAAAAGTTGAAAGGATGGGAGTCAAAGTAGCTGCGGATACCGAGAACAGTTCGCCCACTTGAAATTTTCAACGTAACTCTCTTTCACGTTCGTGTAAGCATTGCATCCAGTCTTTACGTGTGTTTCCCAAGATTCGTCAAGTAAAATAATGTAACGGTTCATCCTCTCTGTCTCGATTTTTTTCTCTCTTCTCATCTCTATCTCTTGCCATTTCTTCTGCACTTGGACCAGCTCCCGCGTCTCAAAGGGCAATACGCTAGATGCCCGAGTAACTGCAATACATTGGCTGCGGACTGTATTCGGAGAAAAGTACATAAAAGGAAGATTTTCGAGACGTTGCTCGTGCTGACGTTGCTCGCCTTTGAACAAACGTCCAACATTCTTCTGAAAAGATTCTCACAAAGTCTCGATGCAATTTTTAAGAGCTTTCTTACAGATTAACCGTTTCATACGTTCGACTCAACTATAAGTTATCTTGAGATTGCCATGCTTGAGCTTGTTGGTACATTGGCCCAAATAAAATTTGTAACGAGTGCTGAATCCCCGATGAAAGTGAACCCTGTTGTTCGGAATAAGAAAATAGTATCTGGAAATGGATGCTTTATATTATGCTTCCGCGTAGAAAGAAAAATGAAGATTGAGATTTGTTGCAACGACGTTATCAGTAAAATGCATTTGCAGTAAGTTGGGAATAAGAGGAAAGGAATGGTATAGTTACGACGGAAAAGGAAACTAAGTATCCATGTTCATTAACACTTTAAGTTAACGCGCGCGCGCTCACAACGTAAACAGCGTTAGGTGCTGGAAACGGCAACTTTTAAGATGTCACTGAGCGTTGGCTGTCTGCACAGTTGCTCGTGATGACGTACAGCCCGAGAGAGAAAAGCACGATGAGCTTAAAGGATGTGCCGGAACTGCTGAAAGTTGATACGCCGCGTAGCTTGGGAAGGTTACACTCTGCTATACTCATGTTTCCAACTACTGTTATATACCTTGGGTCCTATACATGTATAGATATATATGTAGATGAATATTACACAAAACCATCATGGTACGCGAACGAAGCTGGCCAACTTGCAATGTCGCGCGACTGCAACGAATCTCCGAGCAGTGTCTTTGCCGAGAGGAGGTCATTTTCACACCGCGGAAATGGCAGTTAAACACGCACATGCACATACCGAGTTAGAGCTCTGTGTGCGAGAAGACGGAGTGGTTGAGTTGCTCGTTTCCCTTATGCTTGCCAGGATGGAGAAAGAGCAAGAGCCAGACCAAGATAGATATATAGAGAAAGAGAATCACCGGTGCGAGCAGTAATGAGCTAAAGTAATGGAGATTGGTGCTCCCTGAAACCAAGTTCCAAGATCTGTTTGGCCGTTGGCTTTCGCGACAACCTCTTTCCTCTTGCTAGCCTCGTTTCACTGGCATATATGAGTCAGTGGTAAGGAACGGTGATAAGCAAGGACCACCGAGAATTCCTAGCTTGTTTGTCTCCTGGTGGTTTCTCCATACATTTTCCGCCGCACGAAGGACACCCGGGCATAAACACTTGTATGGACGTACCCGGACATTACCTTGATCCACCGTTCCCTCCGAATGAAAACTTTAACTTGCTTTTCGGTGCAAACTGTCCACGTGCATGACGATAATCCGCATAAGAAGAAAAAAAAAGAAAGAGTTTTACTCTTGCCAACGTCATGTTTTGTTAAGAGCTAGTACTCTTTGCTGTGGAAACAAAAGTTTGCGTGTATACTCGACTTAGATTGTTCGTGATGGATCGAACTTGGAATCATGGCGAGGCGCTGATAATAGACGAGAGTTCGCTCAAATGGCAAATCCCCTGTATACCGTTATTTACAGAATTCAGGAAAATATGAAAGAGATGGATAAAGAAGAAGATTGAACTGTTTCTTGATGTAGCGCGCGATAGTTCGAGTTGGCTCTACCTGCTGACGTGATAACACCTAGGAACCAATCACGAAATCCTTTAACCTCTCCCTCTATCGACAGATTTGACAATTGCATCGTTCGCGTTGGTGTGTGCAAGTGCAATACTGACCAAAATTGTATTCGTTGAAGTTCAATTATAAATTGCCCGAGGAATATAATACCCACACGGTGTTGTCCACTATAAGTTGAAACCCATCTCGATTATATTTTCAAGAGAATCACTGCATCGTCCGCCATCTCGAGGCTGAAGTTAGAAATCATGTGATCACGATACAATGTGTGTGATAACCTCCTAGGGGTCCCACAATCTTGGCTCCGAAAGTTTGCCGGCTGATGAAGATCACGTACATGGCGATGAAGTTTGGAATTGGAGAATGCTGCGTGTTGTGATGAGAGATATGTACGATGGTGCAGAAATGATGAGATATACTAGACTATACGGGAGTTTCAGTATAACTCTCGGAACTCAAGTTAAAAGCTGGAATTATTAGTCAAGCTATATGGTTTGAGCAGACGCAAGACATATTGGTGAAACGTGGCATCGTCTCCCAACCCCAGGAGCCCCCGAAGCGTATATATTAACAAGTCCAACATTATTAACTTATGCATCAATATCCTCTGCCTTTCTTACCCGAGGCTCTTGCTCACCGGAGTTTCATTCAATCACAGAATTCTCTATTTCTTATCACGAGCTAATGAGATTTGGAGTATCGATATAATGAAAAACCTTCGTATATATATATATATATGATGATGCGTGAACCGGTACAATAATTGTCTAACGAAGCAGGAAAGTTACTGGTTCTTCATATTCCGCTTTCATCTGTTGGCATGAGGCTCGCTTGAACCGGTTGTAATAGTTTGTCGGCGATGAAGCAAATTCGTGCTGTTTGACTGCGCGATTTTTAATTGGAAAGGTAAAAATGTTCTTGTCGATATCGATCGTCACAGGAAGCTTATCCTTGTCCCAGCTTCCGTTCCCTCGGAACGGAAGCTCCATATAATCGTTGGGTGCCGAGTCAGTCATGCTGCTTCAACTCTTTTTTCATCGTCCCTTCTCTGTCTAACCCATTGTATGAGCTTTCTTCCCAAGCGACTCACATTTTCATCTTTCATTAGCTGTTACGAGCATTCAGTCCGTTTATTCGTTCGATCGCTATAAAGCATAACTATACGTGCGTCTAGATTTGTAGAAACATGTCGTTAATAGCATTGCGTCGAATTTAACGACTTTTTTTCGCACGTTCACCAACCTGATTAGTAGCAGTATTTTTCAGATCTCATTTCTCACATGAACCGCATCCGGACCTTTTTCTTTCTCTCCAGCTCGAGGGCTTCACCCGGCTGGAGCTATTTTTATGGATATTGACATTCACTTTCTTCGTTACGGTTTTCCACTAACTATGCTCTTTAAAGTTTCACGTGCTAAGCTGATCACGATTGAATTTTTGGGTTTTTCCATATAGCACGCGACTAAATGTCGCAATGACCATGATTCTAAACCGTTCTCATTCACTTGCCTAATTTGGTTGATCGACAGGTCGTCAGCAAATTCGCACACTCGCACGCATGATGCGAAATGGTTGCCGTCACTCTCTCTCTCTCTCTCTCTCTCTCTCTCTCTCTCTCTCTCCCTTTCTCTTTCTCTCTCGAAGCGCTTCCAATAGCGTGGAACTGTAACACGAGCACGGAACAACACTGTTTGACGTATACGTTTGCACTGAATACGCAGGGATTGGTGCGAAATCGGACCACGAGTTAGATTCGTATGTCCGAGCTGATGATTTTTTGTGTGCAAAAAACTTTTGATGGATGCTATATGAGGTAATTGGCAGCTGGTGGTCATTTGGAATGATAAAAGCGTGGGCGACATTGTTAATGACACAAAGTGACATTATTATGTGCACAGAGTGAATCATTAGTTCGTACAATCGGTAAACTGTTTCGCGCGTGGCCATGGCGCCGACTGTTCGACGCCAAATATTTTAACGTTGAGACGATTTGGCGCCTGTTGGACCGTTTTGAGGCAAGGCGCTAATTTCAGGATCTATGTATAGAGCTTAATGAACCTCACATCCCACTTTGAACTTTGATTATTCCGAGGCTGCAATTCTACGAAAAGTCACCGCGATCAGGGAAGATGATTACAGTTAAGATAATGGTCCAAATTTGCACTAACCTCCGAGGCAGCAGCAGCACATCGCGGTGCAGCACGAACCAACGGATGTTGATCGCGATTCTATCGACTACACGTTACGCGTGCAGAGATCCGCTCTTGGCAGTAGATCGATGAAACCCCCACGAGGACAGTGCATTGCACGATTATCGGGCCATTTCCGGTCACGTTACAGCCCTCCATCCTCCTCCTCCTTCTCCTCTCTCATCTTGCCCCTATGTGGGTCGCGAAATTCAACTCGAATCTAATTAGGTCTTGGTACACCGAAGCGACTGTATGTACACATGGATATACATATGTACTTTCACTCACGCTCGGTACAGTTACGTTTGACCAACTGCACGAGTGCACTCTCCTCACGAACACGAAATTGCAGCCACATTTTCAACCTTTCTCTTCCTCACCCGACCCTCTCTTTTTCTCTCATTCCCTTATTCGTTTAAATTTACACAAAAGTTTTACCCTCGGCGTCATGAAATTCAACGGTTACACATTCATTCAGCATACTACATTGAATATTTGCTTAAAAAAAGTTCTTCATCCTGTGGTTCAATATGATTCGTGTAATATGAAAAATTGGATCACGCTTCGTTCAAGCTTCGATTCTTCACATACGCCAACGTTCAAACCTTTTTAAAATTATTGGAAAAAAAATTGAATATCAGTTTTCGAGCTCGAGGGATTATTAACTATAAATATTGATGAATTTTTACGATCCTTCGTTGCTCATGACGAGAATTAGAGAATGTCATATCAATGATGCATTTTTTACAGTCTATTTCGATATCTCAAATTATACTCTCCTGCGACTAAGATACGAGAGGTCAAAAGATTTATCTAGGAAGGGATGAAAAGACAGGATGAGTGAGAATTATTCGAAAAAAGGACAAGAACGCTGTAATCTTGGGAATGTTATCTGAAAAAACAAGGTGAAACTCATCGTCTCGTCGATGGGGTTGCGCTCTTCAACCCCTCGTGATTTTCCGCGTATATATCTATATAGAGCCCTTATCGTCTCCGTGTCGAGAATTTCAAACAAAGCGTCTTCCTTTTGCACCCGAGTGGCTCGTGTGGCATCCGAGGAAAGGATCGAGAGAAGCTCCGAACAAAGGGCATATCAGTGTGCTTGAGTGACGGACGAACCGACCAAGAGAACGGTTCCGGCAAGCGGAAATGCTCATTTAAATATTTACCCACCTTAAGCTATCATCTTATATACCTCGTCGTATATTCGTGTGAAGAAAACAAGCACAACCTGCTGATCTATTTCTCCGTAGCTCTATTTATAAGGGGCTTTATCGGTATGATAATTAGCCCGAAGAAGATCGTTTATCTCGCTTTGCGCGAAACACACATTTCCGTTTATCGACAAACTTGATGATTCGGATATTTAACCCTACAATATATTGAAAAGCTGCTTTCGGAAACTTAAGACTAGGCAATTAAATTAAACTATTATTCTGTAAATGTTTATAAGGCTCTCTAGCTTTTGATGATAAATAAAAAATTTCGCTCACGTTTATAAAAAGAATTTATAGTCGCTCGGCCAATCGCTTAAATTCGTTCTTCCGGTACTCCATCGCCGACAGAGGTGTGCCATAAGTCTTAAGAGTGTCAAGTTTAACTTGAGCATCGAATAACTCGTGTTCATCCTCTCCTTGATTGCACTTTCAAGAGGGTCACCCCAAGCAATATGTTGGCTGAAGTAGTCAGGCAAAGCCAGCCAAGACGAACTCGTCGACGACGACGCTGACGATGACGAAAGTAACGACCGCAATGAGAGGGACGACGCCGTCGATTACCGAGCAAGACGGAACGATGAGCCCTGCAAAGTCTCTCGGCTCTGATGCTTCTAGCGTTCGCTTTATCGACACCGTACACTCAACGTTCACGATCGTTATCTCGTTACGGGGAAGCCGTACACCGGTACCTCATGGACACGCACACTGATAATCAGGTTTCATCCGTTTCTTCCTTCCACGATCTAGGTAGTCACGTCTCCGTTACTGTCAACATTGTTGGCATAAACAAAACGTCTCCAAGATCTTCGTCGGTTTCGTAATCAATGCGCACGGCAGGCGCATTGCACTAATATCTAGTAACAAACACTTTTCACGTTCGCGTCAAATTTCATGCATCTCCAAATTGTAAATTGGTTGTTCAAATTATCCGAAACTTATAGTCTCCCTCTTTCGTAATGTTGGAAAAAGCAGCTATACGCTTCCCTCCATCTAGTGTTAAACGCTTCTGATAAAAATGTTCCCTACATTATGGCCATAACCTGTTTCAATGCTTTGCAAAAGCTGGTGTCGATTCTCGATCACATTATGAGCAATCGTTGAAGCGACGATTGATGACGAGTAACTCTTCATTTGATTAAACGTTTGGGTAAACCGGAAGAGGCGCTATTATACGATATTGACGAAATAGGGGAAGCTTTAGTGGCAACACAATCTACATGACTGTAGCTGCTTTTATATTCTGTGGATGGCTTAGTCACCGCTCACCACACGAACCAACCAACACGTTCGCTTCATTCGTATCTTTCGTGTCCTTGTTGCCACATTCTTGCTCTGAGAATATATATATATATATATATATATATCACGCAACTCCGTCATCTCGATTATATCCGTTCGCTGAATTGAACATAATGATGAAAAAAGAATAATCGACTTGGATTATTTTTTAATTGAATACACATTGCGAATGACGAAATCGTTAAAATTTAGAATTTTCCATGGAGAAGTTCATGAAAAAAAGACGAACTGACGTTTTCATGGGAATCACGATGGATTAAGAGTATCTTTTTTTTTTTTTCAATCCGCACGATCTCAGCAACTTCAAATATGAGGGCAAACTCCTGTGCCTGTTGTTCCGTAACGTGCGAAACGTATATGCTCACAAAGGGCAAAGTAAAAAACCGCATAAAATGCGTTTCGCGCGACTCTCAGCATCGCGATGGATCGAGCGCCCTCTCATTCTTTCGCAATAGACACCTCAACGAATTCGAACCATCTGGCTCTTTTATCACATCATCTTTCTCCACTTGTCATCAAACGAATCTATTCGCCGTGGCCTTTTTTGTGAATGCATTTAAAAACCATGAAACCGTGATGAGTGGTGCACTTGACCCAAATAAACCGTAGATATCCATACTCACGATCGACACCTCTGCACCAAACAACTGCAGAGTGTTATCAAGGAATTGAAAAACGTAATGCAAAACTAACCTAATAAGAATGTAAGATCGGATTAAGTTTTTAGTCTCCAGAAAAATAAATCTTTTGGGGGTAACGATTGCTGCAACCTTTACGTCTATACATAAACATAACTGTATTTTCTCAGAGGTCTGAGAGTATACGTAGAAAAAAAATCTCCTTGCACATTAACGTCAACCATAATTCAATGCTTTATTCATGATGAAGTATCTCATTTTTCTAACTTTGCAATAAGCCAACTATCTCAACCTTTGAAGTTCCGTCCACGTTGAAATATTTTCCTGAGTGCTTTTGCGTTAATTTTGAGGAAGAATTTCTAAGCGTCAAGTTTGGAAGCGCGCGATGGTCTTGACTCGACACAGGTCGGTTGAAATTGTGTATAACGGTAGCGAAATTGTGAGTTCAACCCTATGCTTTTCACCTGTTGGTCAATATGGAATACATGAGAGCGCGCAATACGCCCACGAGCTAGGCAAATTGAAATATCGGCTTTACCTTAACCACCATTAATTTTGACCCTGCATACTCTAGTTCGGAATTTGAAGTGATTGACTTTCCGTGCACTAGCCCGAATTACCTTCTAGGGTTCGAATTTTTCGGGAGCGACATTGTAAACTTAAAAAACTGCGGCTGGACTAAGAAATCTGAGGATGAAATTCCAGGTTAATAAGTCGCGTAGAAAGTTTCAAACAATTCACGAGTATCGAAGCAAAAGTAAGTTCTTGCCACGAGTTTCCTTCGTGTCCAAGCGTCCACATTTTATAAGTTATGGAAAAAATTGTACTCTCAATACTTTTTTTTATTAATTCAACCATTTACTCATGTTTTTTCTTCCATTTATGTTGCAGGTGAGTACACGAACTGTGTGGTATGCGAACAATTAACGCGCGACGAGTCCAAGTATTGCGGAACAGTAAGTTTGCCCACTTCAGACTTTTCGACAGCGAGCCAAAGAAACGAAGAAATAACTTCTTGAATATCGCTTTGGCAGTGATTTTATATGCATAAAAACATCCTAACAAGTTTCCTCGATTCATCGACTTTCTCGAACGCTTGAAGCAGTCGCGCATTTGCGTGAGAACGAGGAAGATAGCTGAGACGGACATTCCCTTTTTCCTTAGAGACGCTTGATATTTCAGTGAAAAGACAAGTTACACGTTATTCCCTGGTGGTAAAGAACGACCTGTAACTTTTCTCTATATTTTCGAAAGCTCAACTGTGTCGAGGGAGACTGTTCGACGAGACTTTAACAGGCGCTAACGGCTAACAGATCACCTTAAAGCAAAGCGTCACATCGATAAATCTGCCGTCCACGAACTGCTTACGATACACTGGGAATAACTGTACGACTCCGAGCTTTGTATCAGAATATCGATTTTTTTTCCTTTAACTTTCTTTTCCTTCATCAGACTTTGAAACATTAAAAATGTAAAATTTCACAAAAAAAAATAAAAATGGTGATGAATTTTGAAAGAGAAAAAGATCGTAGGTCAAAAAATGTTTCGTCATGTTTGAAAATTCTGAATTGCAACACTTTCTCAAACGTTCTGAGGGATCCATTAGAGAATACTCTCAATTGATTAAGCTAATTGTCTCGGGCTCTGTCGCCATTGAGTGACAAAGTGTCGGATCGAAATTTCAAGTATGAAAGGCATAACCACACAGTAAGCATGGCGGCGAAGTTATGCAGGATTTTGCATGATATATCCTGCTGATCGAATCGTCGTGTACTACTGTCCCGTAAATTCCAACCGTCTTTGATCCGAAAATCTAGCACAAGTCACACAGCACTTGTTGATCAAGAGTTACGCATGCTTGTTGGGGGTTTGGAAGTGGCAACAGGAATTGCTCGGATTCTTGCCGTGTAATCAAAGAGATACCGTATGGATACTGATTCAAAAGTCAAACTGTCAGATGCGCGCCCTGCTTTGATTCCCTCGATAATTCTCCTCTCTGCCCTTCCTCTGTGTCTTCTTTGTTCAATTATATGGGCCTCCTCTCCTTTATGGAACAATTATTCTTGAAGACTCGCAGCGATAGGTTACGAACGACGATCCGCTGTCGCGTGACATGTAGACAAAAGTACAGAGATATCCCTGCTGTGTTCAGAGAGTGAAACCCAGCGTAACGGCTGATGTAACGCGACGAGAGAAGCACGTGGTTGATTCATCGAGCCACGCGTCCAAGAGGAATGCACCTCGAATTGTTGTGCGAGCTGAGCTTGCTCTTATCCCCTCTGGTCTTTAGTCTATATGCAATCGAGAGAACGGCACTCCCCCTCTTTACGACATACTTCTGTGCCGAGCCCGCTGACAGATTGTATCAAAGCAGCAGCAGTAATAGGACTCGGTACACTTACACGCAAACTTCGATGCACAGCCGAACATGTATATCCAGTACTTGTAAGGGGCTCGAGCTAGAGCAAGAAATGACCAACTCTGTATGACCTCCAACCTTAACCAACAAGAGCAAACATTTCCACGAGCGTTCGAATCTGCGTGGGACGTCCATTCCAGCTATAGGGTGTTCCGATAGTCGTTTCATATTACAAGAATTATTCAAAAGAATTTTCTCGGCCGACCGGAGAATGCAGCGTTGGCCACTTTCTTTGCAACATTCGCATAAACACGGATACATACAATTATACATTTCTGTTCACAATTCGTGTTTGTATGTGTGTGTGTGTGTGCATATTCATAAATAGGTAAGTGGAGCTGCAGAGCGTTTGATGGCGAACTTTGCAAAGTGTCAGATTTCTGTTCGACCGAGATCCGTTGAACGTTCGACGGCCGTTTTTTCACCCTCCAATCTTTTTACGTTCTTTCCAACAATCATATATTTATCTTTTCTTTATTCCGAACTTTGTCTGCAAATTCGAATCTATTATTGTGGGTTCTCATACCCCACAATCTTCCATCGCAAATGGGACATTTTTTCTGAGAGGTTTTATTCCGATGTGATAGGAAAGATTATTCCCGTTGTGTTCTCAACTTTCATTAATACTTGAAATGTTATGAGACGAAAATATTGTACGATTGAATGAGACTAACGCGCCAAGAGGAAAAGCTATAAGGTGTTTAAAGATGGCGCATTAACCTGCACCGTCAACTCTCTATAATGATCGTTTATACGACATGCATATAGTCATGAATACATAATACCCGCATGATATTGTCTCTTAAGCATGGATAGTTATACCTCGGTGCTGATATAATATTCGCAGTATAGATTGTCTTCATTTATCTGGGATGCTGAGCTTGCCAAACACGAACATCGACTCATTGTTCCTCAAGGCTGTTGTGCCGTGCTCTACGTAAGAGGGATCCTCCTTCCGTCCCTCATAGACACTTGATCATATATGATGTATACATTTGTGTATGTGTATAGTATCGAAATTACCGAATACGGAAGTAATAGGGGGTGTGTTATGCAGCAGGGAGAATCTCAATGGAGCCGAACATTGGTTGTTTCGCAAAGGGAATACTGCAAAGGCGCGAACATCCCCGCGGTGATCGTTATTGGCAATACACGAGAGAGAATCTCACGATGCCCCTCGAAACTCCTTTTCCCCAGGAGGGAACGGGCCAGAGAACTCGTGCTATTGTCTACATACCCATAACAATATATATATGTATACCTAATGCTGGGATCCAATGCACACGCCTTGGCCATTAACAGCCCGCCTTCGAAGTCACGGACTTTCAGACGTCGCCTGCACCAGTGTCGTATCCCCAAGCTATTATACCAGGCTGCATAGGAGAGCAGGAAAGAGAGTGAGACAGCAAGTCGGTTTGAGAACGAGGGACCAAGAATAGATTAGCCGAGTAGCACGAGAGAGAGAGAGAGGCAGAGAGAAAAAGGGAGAAAGAGTGAGTAGAGAGAGAATGAATAAAAAGAGGAATTGAAGGAGAAGGAACCACTGCTTGAATTCGCCCGCACAAAGTGGTAAACCAACTCCACGAACAGTTTGGAATGGACTGTAAAACGATAGCTCTGTGAATCTCCGTAGCAATATAGAACGACTCCTTCCTTGCAAATATACCGAGTCAGACATTGCGTTGGAACGAGAGAAGGGAGAGGGATGATCGTGAATGAGATCCTGAGATTTTGCGACATCTGGTTAACCAACGACCCGGAAAATCTAATTGTCGTCGAGAAACTCCTTTTTCCATACGTGTACATTGTACAGCTTTTACTATTCCCCGCGTCTTTGATGGTTACGCCACCTCTATAAAACGTTCACATACAAAATCCTTGCCCGTTTTTCTACTCCATTTTCCCCACTCTTCGAAAACTCCTACATCTTTCCTTATTCGTTGCTTTACATAGCAGTTTAGAAATCATTGTACAAAACCGCAGTCTCTGGCGCCTCTCTAGTGTTGTATCAGCGCCACCAAAATACTTATATGCACGATACCGCATATAAACGCCACGATACACACAATCCCCGACCCCGGTTATTTACCAACTCGACTTATCTCATGGCTCTTTTCCCAAACTCTTGCCTCTGCTCTATGCATCATTGATTTCATTGCCCACGCTTAACTGCAGTATGTATCCACGATACCAAACGCACACCAAAATCTCTGCTTCTTTCGGTCTATAATTTTTATCATATTTATTCCTGCACGAATCGTTATGAATGGGCAATTGGTTTTTAAACCCAACCGTTCACGGTATACGTATCTTGAAAATGTATGTTTTAAACTTTGGCCTCACTAATAGATAATGAAAAAACAAAAACAAAAAAAATCTATGAAACGCGCGCCACGTTGAAATTGTCATATTTCCACATTCATATATACTTTTACGATGAAATCATTCATAAATGTTTGCCGAAGTGTTTTTACCGCTGTGCAAAGTATCGTGATAAGTTCGTGACTTTAATACATACGAAAAGTAACGGTTACAGTTATTGGATACATCGGGCCTGAAAAATTTGGGGAAAAGATCGCACAAACTGAATCATAAAACGCGAAACTCTCGAGCAATTTCATGCGAGAAAAGTGTCGAGACAAAAAACGGGTTTTCCGATGCTCCAAATGTAAGGGAAGTTTGGGAGGGTAATCGATGAAGTTATCTCGAGCAGGATATAACCGTTCGAGTTTTTCGGGCTTATGATCCAAACACACCGACGCATACGAATCCGTATGTATAGAAAAATATCCATAGACGCGAATCTCCCGGATTTCTTCGCAACTTCTTAACAGCAAGTTCAATTTTTTATTCCTTCTTTTTTCAGCCAGAAATGAGCGTAGCTCCAGTAAATATTTTATCAACAACAAAAGTCATACTTTTTCGAATTTCTGCTTACAATTTTCAAAGCAAATGCTGATGTCGTGGCAAACCGGTTCCCTCCTAATTCTTGTTCACGTTGATAACACTTTGAATGTTCGCCATCTGAATAGCCGCGGCGGGACATTGCCCATCGGTGCTCGTTACCCCGGCGTTTTTAATCTGCCATTTTTAAAAAATATTGTGGCGAACGAGCAACGGAGAAGGAAAGACCGATGAATATAACGGTTGCGATTCATTCGATGCTGAGAGTAAGAAAATTTATAATATCGGCGACACGCAATTTGAGGACGAAAAACCACGAGCACCGGAAGGCCTGCTTTTCCTTCCCTTTCAATGTATCACGTTCAGCTTGTTACTCGGAAAATGGAAGAAGGGTGAGGGACCGGCTGCTGATGCAGGATATCGAACAAAGTGGATTCTCAATGTATGAGTCATCGACGAATTCGCGTGTATACGCCATGAGCTCATACAGTTCGTCCGAAGAGTGTTTTCGGTGAAAGTAACCGCGGCTTGGTGCATGCGCCTTGCAGAATATTCCGCACACGCCTCGTAACATCCGAGTCGCACTCGTACCAAACAGCCTTTGGGTGATCATATATGTTTACACAGTACACAATATCGCAAACGGTGTACGCATGTGGACCGTCGTTGGTTCAGAGTGTGCAGAAGGGGCTGCGAGAGGCGAAAGTGGACCGGGAAGAAGGGGACCGCTGAAAAGAATCAACTCCGGTGTGGTGGAGAGAGACGAAGCACGTGTGTAGCGGGCTAGAGAACCGTGCGAGATATATGGGAACGGGGGATGCGGTAAGAGGGTGTATAAGGGCTGAACGTATCCGCGAGTACGAGTGGAGAGGATATACGAGAAAAACTGTGTATATACCGTAGTAAAAATAAAGGCAAATAAAAAGCGATAGGAAGGGGCTCGGCGTGCATCATGCCCCTCGATGTTGTCTCCCTGTCCCCATAGCCTATATGGAAACAAAGAAATATACGTGCCATTTCCGAAAATATATGATCCTTCGTCGATAAATATTATACTCAATATGTATTATTTCTAGGAGCCCCATGAGTGCGAGCTTTACTTTATATATTTCCTCTCAAGAAACATATGAGCTACATGGCATATGCTCATCATCGTCCCATGGATTTTGTTAATTCATTCGAAACGTGTGAAAATTTAAACACTTTCTCAGGCAATGACGGATGTTTGGCTCGCATCGGCTTATTCACCCTCAACAACACCTCTTTGCTGACTCTCATGAGATTGGAAGCATTGACTTCGCTTTCGTTTTTGCTTCAAAAATAACAAATCGAGCAGCATACATGTATATATGTATATATATATTTTTTCTTTTTTCTTTTGTATCGCTCTATTTGCCAGTGTCGATCTACCTTCTCTGTTTACACTTTGGTATACCATTGGCTCGATTCCTCTTTGAGTCATCACTCGAACGATCTGGTACACCCTTCACTCTTCGGCAACTGCTGCTGCTGCTGCTGCTGCTGCTGCTGCTGCTGCTGTTACGCCGAACGCTACGAGTGGCAAGACAATACATATATACATTGGGAGAACGTCTGTGAAAGGCATTGACAGTAAAGCTTTCTATAGAAAAGCTATACAAACGTAGTACGAGATGTGGCATATATAAGAGTGAAAGGTCCGCGAGCATCAAGAGAAAGAGAAAAGGCAGCGACCGATGCGTTTTTACCCCTGCCGTAATTACGCGCGACATGCTATTTCGCTCCTCGCCCAAACGTCGCTCTCTCATCTCCTCTATCCTTTTTATCCCTCGCTCTCTTACTCCGTCAATTAACTTCATTCTGCCTCCTGCATCAAGGGCTCTTGCAGCAAACTTCTCAACGGATTGACGTTCTACTATCCTCAACCTCTGTACGCCAACTTCCCCAAACCGTGTGCTCCCACACTTAACGTATATGAGTCACTTCGAGTGCTCTTGTCTTGTGAAAAATGCCACCCTCTTCGGATAATGGACTGTTCGAGACTTCAAACTGGTCGGGAACATTTCCAATGCCAAATCATTTCCTCGATCAATTTAGTCGAGATTATAAAAATCACCCGATTATTAAAACGGTTATTAAGTGAGTGATCGACTCTTCACTGACAATTCTTTATTCTCTATCGAGGAACCGGATTCCATTTTTTTTTTTCAACTTGCAACGTTTAAGTTTTGTAAAACTGCATACAAGACAAGACGAAGGGCATTGCGTTCACAAATCTTGGAAATGCCGATTTTCGATCAGGGTACACGCCACGACGACACTTTTCACACCATTCATTTTTCCCATTTTTTTCCCCTGTTTTCATGTTTTTTTGCTCAACTCGCGCTCATCCTCCGATCAACTACACCGTTCGAGCTCCATAACTTCCCCATACATCTTTCTAATAAACGACCCACCATCTTTCTTACTCTCACCAAGTTTAATACAGTTTTTTTAGCTCTTCGGATCTACTCTATTATCTGCAACGTGTACACACTTATACATAATACCGGATGTTCAGCATTGCCATATATTTCACCGTGGTCACTGCAAGAAAACTTGGTGCAATAAAAACTCGAAGAAAATAAAGTCTCGTGGAGAAAATTCTGCAGTAATAACTTATCTTCGCCCGAAATTTCATGAGACAAAAATGCACTCGATTGTTTCATCGGAAACAAATGATATATCGTTCTAGAAGCTCGAGAGCTTGAAATTTCTATTAAACTAGTTTTGAAAATATCGATGGCAAATTCGAAAGCTGTAGAAAAAAACGAAACACGATAGGTGGCTCGATGATCCGGTCATTATCTTTGCGCGAAAAGTTTTAACCGGCAAGATCCGATGATAAAAGGACATCGCGTCTCAATTTATCACTGTCACTTATCGCTTTTTTCATCGTGTTCCAAAGCAACACTGTCAATTATTCCATTCTCCGGCTCTCCAACCCACCACCTTCGAACCCTGCCGATTGTTCAAGCTTGCAGCCAGGATTGAGTCGCCCGATGGTTTCGTCTTGGATTTCTTCGATATTCTCTTCGACAGCCGAGACACGAAAGTAATGGGACCAAACCTACAAAATCGAACAATTTTATTCCACACCAATCGCCGCAATGTTATTCCCGCACCAGCAGTTTCCGGAATAATGCCAATCGAAGCTTTTCACCGATGATGTGTGTGTGTGTCGAATCTTAACATTAACTTCGTCATCTTCTACTCTATGGAAACTTGACCTATATCATTTATTTCTACGTCAAAAATATGCTGTTTCTTGCCGAGTTTTATTAACGTTTGGCTTCTTTGCCCGAGAGCTTTTTTTTCATTTAAATCGAATGGATGAAATTTCTTTACTCGGAGCTTTTGAACGGTTGATATGCGTAGGTTGCCGTAAAAGTTTTATTGATTGCGTAAGAGAAATCATGCATACGAAGACGAAGAAACGAAAAAAAAATGTATGCCGAGAACGTCCGTGCAACGTAGTCTCCCCAAATTTTCGCACGACCGGAGTTTTCCTCTTTCTTTCTCTCTTTTTCGCTCTCTCGTGTTCACGCCCCTCAACTTGATATCCACGGGTATTACGTGGAAGGAAAGAAAAAGGATATACCCACAGACGAAAGAAAGCACGTATTTCGGGGCCATCTGTTACCGCAGATCGAAGAATTCGGCCAAACACCGCCCTAGAATATCAATATTTCTTATCTAGTTTGATAATCCTGGTGGTGTTTCCATGCACCCGAATATTTCAACGTAAAATCAGTAACAAGAAAACAATAGATTTTTCAATACGATTGAATTCCGCAAAACAAACAATTCATTCACTTGCCTTGATGATCCGAAAGATTTAATTGATACGAATTGAACTTTTCTTTAAAAGGAAGGAATAGGCAACTAAAAATATATGCATCGGAGCGGACAGTGTGTGCGAGGTACGCTTTCGTGTGTAAACAATTGTTTTGTCTTGGCTATGGATCTGGTTGAAATGATTTCTTTTATTCCTCCTTTTACTAGATATGCCGATTTTTTCTTATCGAGCACATTCAATGCTCCTCCTGCGTATAAAATATTGAATTTCCGTGATTCGGTCGTTCGCTGCTTTCTCTTTTATACTATATTCCACCAATTCCCTTCCATTTTCTTTGGCCGACCACCAACGCGGCTGTGCTTACGGACGCGTCTAAAGAAACCTGCTGTAGAGAGCGTGAACTCACACAGGTGGTTATATTCATACTATTTAACGAAATATAGAATTCTCATGGCCAAAAGATCGGAACATTACCTCGTAACTTCGTGACTTTCATATGATTTTATTCCACGAAATGAAATTTCATCTTTCGGTCATATTTGAAGGATTTATTATACTTCCGACACATATATGAATTCTTTATAAATCGTGGGATATATCTGTGCAGCCCGAAGTACGAATCAGCGAGATCGAATAATAAATCGACTGGCTGTAAGTGAAGAACATCGCTTTGTTCCGACTCGATAGAATTCATTCGAAATATGCCGAGTTTCTCGTCTCAATCATCATGAATTTATAAAACGGCTTGCATGGTGCTTTTCACAGTTTCGTAGACTTTATTAGCCCGGAAGGCTTGCTCGACGGACCGTTGTACGACGAAATTGGCCCTACGATAGCCCTCATAATATATATTATCTACACATGCACTTGTGTATACTGTATGGGACGAATATGTACGTACCAGACCGCGTAAGTATACACGACTCTGTACAGGGTTAAGCGTTGACTGTGGGGCATTCATGTATTAGACGGTCGCCGCTGAGGACAAGAAACTTTGAGGGGCTCTCGGCGTTTGAATGACGAATTAGGATCCATTCCCATGGGAAGTGAATACAGCTATTGCTGCTGGGGAGCTCATGTACTTCTCAGTGCATTGAGAGCTGTGCTCCATATACTAGCCCTTCTCAAGTTATTGGCACTTCTCCGGATGACATTCAGATTTGACTATATAGCTGTTATATACACGTTGACTCAAAAGCAACACAATCAATTAGTGTGGGTCACGGTCAGACGTTCGGCAAACGCGACATCCTGAACGGAAAGACCGTTTATAATATCTCTTCCGGGTTTATCACTGACACGCCATTCCCAATATGGTGTATAAATGTCGTATCTGATCTAACGATAAGAATAAGTCGGAGTAGGAAAGGGTACCTGACACGCAATCATTTCCGTCATGCTTGGTAGATAGAGCGCTCTTTCCTTACTTCACGCTGCTTACTCGCGTAATGAGTTGGATTATACGCGTATTTATCAATTACAATCTAAATAGCGCAAGTTCAAATAAAATTTCGTACGATCTTATACGATTTTTCTAACGCTATGTCACCGTCAGATTTTTCGACTTATTCCGAGTTGGAGCGTGGTCCATGTCGTCTCTCCCCTTCACGCTAAATTTAAATCAGTTTTCGCGGTGAAATTCTTACCGTGTCAACTGGACCGTGTTTCCAGCACGTCCAAAAAGTGGAAACACGGAAAAACTGCCCTACGACTCAGTGAGTGATGCGTGAGCTAGTGCATGACTGAACGGTCATCTGCTTTACAAAAATACGATAAAATAATGAATTCCATTGCATTGCAACGATGCAAACCACAACGTCATACATTCAATAATGTCGAGGGGTCAGACCCAACGATCGAATGTAATAATGTCCGGATCCTAGTGCACTACGAACGACTACGCCGAAGCTCGATAATTGCATTCAAGTGACAAGTAATAATATACTCACACGCATGTATAATTCGTCAGATGCATGGATTACTCTGCCTCGAAGAAGGTCTAATCGCCACATTGTGAGATAGCTCATCCTCTTCTCTTTCCTCCTATTCTTCACACACCCGCCACTCTCCCTCCACAAATTCTAATGGTCATTGTGTACGATATCTCATACGATTGGCATATCTGTACATATAAGTCCCTCGTGAATGCTCTACACGTACGATTATTATCGTATCCCCGAAGCCTCCCCCTTCCGGCTATCTCTCGAGGATCACCGAATCGTACGGGATATCATTGGTTCCGGCAATCTTCATTACGCTATGATGCGGCATTAGACAATAGCTATATCAGTGCGACATTGACCGAAGATGTTCTCCTGCCACAATAACATGGATTAGTATTTACATCGAAATACGCACAATGCTCGGAGCTCAATCTACATATACGGCATCGCGATGCACTATCAGTTTTGCTACACGGAATTTTATTGACGAAATTAATTATATAGTGAAAACGTAAATTACAATCTTGGTACGTAAAAATTTGGAATTTCTTGATCTTCCGGAGTTTTCTACAACGTTTACCAATCAACATCCAAATGCAAATGTTTCGAATCGTAGGGAATGAAAATAAAAAATCAACGACCTCATATATTGAACGGTTTTTCGTTTTTTAATTAAACACTGTGGCGGAATATTTTTCTATTGTAATATGATGACTTCACGATGAGCGATTAACGCAATTAAAATCTCCCCCATGCCAGGAATATGTATCGTGAAAACGGCACCTTGGTAAATAATACAGGGGCGCGTTAAATTTGCATAATCCCAATTAACAGCCAAAGTGACTAGGCGCGAGTTCGCGGGAGATTAATTATATAATAGAGGGTTGAGTTGATTTTATAGAAGCATCGGAATTTCCTGATTCACGGTGAGCAAAAAGCGTGTCATCCCATTTAACGTGAAAAATATTTCCAACTTGCTTGACCCTGCCCGCTTCGTTTTATATTAACGAGGCGTCACCGCACTCTGGTATTCGCTTTAGCCATGGACGCTCGACACGTGAACTCTGTGTCCGCCGGAGTGCGTATGTAGTCCACCGTCCGAGCTTGATACAAGTTCAATATCTATGCGCATCGTATAATTTAATACCAAAAAGGCGTAAACCGGACGATTCCGCGTACGGGCACACCTCGGCTAATGTCCTTTCGTATCTTCGTATTTTCGTATACGTCGTATATGTATTCGTTCGTGATTTATTAGACGGAATCCCGGTGCCCCTGTCAATTCGAATCGCCGCCGCGCTTTCCAGTGGTCTATCAACCGCGGGACCATCCGTTTCTCCACTCTATCCCTCCCGCCCGTCTCTTCTCCTCCTTTGTGTCGTTGCGACCCACGCGTCACGAGGAAAATGACATTTCAGCTTCTATCAAATATATTACGTTATGCCTGCACACATATATCTATAGCTCGTACTGTCAACGAAAGCTTTGTCCCTTTAAGGTACCCTTAGTGCCATCACCCTGCCAATCATCGGCGGATTTATTTGACAGAAAACGCCAACGCATTAATCAATGATTTAATCAAAGAATCGTTTCCTTTTCATTTTAAACTCACGGTGTGTATATCGTATGCACAATATTCCAGAAATCTTCTGCAACATCGGAAACTTGTCCAGAGGTTTGACAAAAATAGTTGCCATCGGACGAACCTTTCTCATTCAACGAGCTATTTCAACCGTTGAGAGTGGAAGGGTTTCGAATGTAACAAACTGTTATACGTTTTCGATGCCAAGACTCTGAGCTGTGAAGATAAAACTTCGATATGTGCCCGCGGATTGATATTGAAACCGAATCGAGAATGGTAGTTTCCGAAGAATTGATACATTTTCTCATACTATCTTAATTCATACGGCACCATGTGCAACATTACGACTTTGCCACAAACTTTTATTTGATAAACAAACGCAGAAATACAAAATGCATGCGCATCGATTCACGGAGAATCCCAGCCGTGGGTGAACACGGAGAGAGATAGGGAGGGAATGATGGAGCGAAGATTCGTCCCGTAAACGATGAGCGATATATACTTCTTAAGTTAGTACACGGAACGTGGGGGGACACTACAGAAAAGTGAGCTCGAAACATTATAATACCCGCTCTCATCCCGATGGAGCATTCTCGTGCTGTTCGAACTTCCTACTCTCCGAGATTGAAACTGTTTTTCACAAGACAAGCAGCGTCAAGGGAGAAGCGGCAATATAATGAGGGAAGGGGGCGGTCGGGACGTCGTTTTGACAAGCTCACGACCGTACTCATACATACAAATACATATATATTGTTTATTTATAAACATAGTGATGAGTATCACAGATTTTACATTTCCCTTATACTACCCCCATCAAAGACGTTATCACTGATCCATTAATCACAAAACTACCTCGTCTCCTGTCAGTTAACATGATCGACGACGGTATAACTTGAGTTACAAACAGCTTCACGCTTTTTCTCTACTTTTCAGTATGGCTACCAGTAATATTGACCGTATTTGCAAATCATTTTTTCTAAAGGAGTGAAAATCAGTCCGGAAAATTAAAACAGTCGTTAATCAGAGTTTCCATGGTTCAAAAGTTGAATTGATCCAGCAGCTGATTGGCACGAAATATTTTCATCTCGTAGTTATTATATGAAAAGTTTAATCAAACTCGTGCTATCAAGGGGAAGTTGAATCGAAAAGAGGAAAAAAAGAGTATTTATTGACGCCAGTTAATTTTCATGATTTTGATTAGACTATCAATGCTCGGCTTTGACGGCATGAATCAGGCGTGTTAAAATTCTTATTAATACACGCACACAAGCTCCAACGTATGACGCGCTATCGTAAATAAACGAGTTCATTCATTCACGGCAATTCGAGGAAATGTTTCAATTTGCCGAAAGATCAATCGAAATTTTATGCATTATCGATGGGGTTTCGGTCGGGGATTTATTTATCAACTACCCAGACCTCTGCGTAATGAAGTTCGCCAAATTAAGTACTATTTCGTAGAATTCCCACAAACTGACTCAAAGAGCTATGTGAACCTCAATGTTTAAAAACTGAAGAACCAAAGAAATCGTTTGACTTCAATTTATCATTCACGGACCAACCTATGCCAAATTAATCGGACTGAAACACGTTTGAGCTTATAGTGTTGGCGTATAAGCATACGTTGCAATCAAATTGAACAAATATTCGTTCAATCGCGAAGTTACTCCAATATCCATGTGTATTGAATGATGCCATGAAGAGAAACGGCTTCTCGCGAAAAACTACATCAGAAACTATTGCAGCACCATGATTCCCGTCCGTAACGTACTACGCCAGCACGTTGAAGGTCTCAATAGTCTCACAGTAATATTTAATCCTAGCTTAAGCTTCAGGGGATTTCATTAGTTTGAGGTTTCACAATTGCATGCCATCCAAAAATATTTTAAGTTCAAAGTAGAATGAAATGATTCATTTCTGGATGATCACGTTCTCATTCATGAACTCGTGAATCTTGTCATGTTTTTCCATTCGATATAAATAAAATTGTCAACTCATTACAAATATGTTTCTTCTTACTTGTATTATTATGTCCACATCGAGTCGCCATAAAATTTCTAATTTGCACCGTGCAAAGTGCATCACGTCATTACTCGCCATCGTATCTCTAATTTCTTTTACCCATGGTACTCTACATTACATTAAGCTCTCACATAAATGAAACCTCGAGAGCAAAAGCAGCGCATTACACTCGACGTGCAGATGGAAAAGGAGAATGAAAGAGGAAGAGGAAGACGAGCTCTTTCACCGTGAATTGCAGCTAAACGTCCAAAGTATACGGGGATGCCCTGTAGGCAACGCCAAGGGAGAATGTCATCGAAACTCTAATCTCCGGTATGACTACCGTCCGTTACCACTATCGCCAAAGTATCAACGCGGATGTGGAGCTTACTCATATAGTTGCGGATATTCAGTCATCGTCAGGGGGTACAACGGCAAAGTATTATTCATGCATTCGTCAAAGAACACGAAACAATTGTCACAGTATTTTCCCAGATTCGACAATCAAATTACCTGACACATATGGAATGATTTATAAGTAAATACGAGATTTGCACGGAGGAGATAATTAAAAGCCGCGATGCCAAAGTTTGTCTCATTGCAACTCAAAGAACACAATTCGTCTTTCCTATTTACTACCACATTTATAGTGACGGCTATGATAATGCGATGGTATTTTTTTAAATGAAAAAAAAACGGACACGACGCAGGAAAAAAGTTAATAAATAAAAAATAAGGGATGAAGATTGGAAACGAAAAATACATATATTTTTGAGATATAAAATACATTTTTGAGATACTCAAATACGATTTATGAACCAGTTTGTTTAATCCTCGATTAATTATTTATCCGCTAATTACAATATTATCAGGTGGAGATGGGAACGAAGATACGACGAATGGAAAGTTTTGCATCTTAAATTGAATTTTAATTCGCTTATCTCTGTTAATTAAAGCGTAGATGGTAAAGTCACTAGAGAGTGAACGTGCAGAATCGTACAATAATAACCGAGACCACACTTTCTCGAGTACATTTCCGCATCTGTTTTATCCCCGTTCCGGCTACTCTTTGGTTCTTTCTTCGCCACCCTTTCATTTGGATGCCCTGCTAGCAAGGGTGGCAACGGGAGGATAAATCGAACTACCGGCGTTGGTCACAGAGCGCTACGAAGGGAGCAGGGAAACTGCTAATAGGGGGAGGGGTGAGAAAGCAAACCAACCCTCTTTTCGTCACGCGATTTCTAATCGCTCGAATACAAACATCGATTTCCGTTTTCTTTCATTTCTCGGTCTACCTCGCCTCGCACTTCATCTTGTCTCTGCATTCTCACCCCCGCCTCCGAATTCTTTTGCTTAGTCATACACTACAAACCCCCGCGCTACGGCTTACTCCACCCGGTCAGCAATTTCTCAATTTCGTGATGCTGCGTTCTGACCCTTGCTCTCCCGGGATTCCCTACACGCGTTCTCGGTAGGGTTGCCCGAGCTTCATTCTGTTAAAACGAGGAAAACGCAGCAGTCCTTGGGGAATGCATCCGCGACGCTCGAGCCAGAGAACTCGACAAAATTCTTCATAAACTCAGCTATATGAGTTGGTACGAGTTGAAAAAAAAAAACTTTCACGATCAAGAGCCGCTTAACGTTCATTATCTACGATTCGCTCGGAACTTCCAAGCATGTCAAGTATTCCCAGATTTTTTTTTTCTCGACATCCCAGATCTACGATTTTTTTCATCAAACAGATGAGCATCTCTTTAAAGACCTTTGATTGGATCACCATTCCAATTAAGGTGACATAAAGATGGGTCCATTTTGGGTAGGACTAAACTGTCAAGACTGCGGCGATGCTCGTCGTGACTCTTGCTTCCCAATACCCGGACTGGACTCGCGGTACTGAGGCTCTTGATTATTCGAGATGAGTCCATGAAGCCCATATGAAACGAATCGATGAGGTTCACCGTTCAAGAACTAAAAAATTTACGTATAGAAAATCGATCAAGGAAAGGGCAAAGTGTCGTTGTTCAATTTGGCTCAAATATACTTCGTTCGGAAATATAGAGTTCTCGCATTTGCTCGCGACCATCACCGGGCTTGGAACTTATGACGAAATATTGAACGGCGTGAGGGCTTCCGAGTTTCGCGTCAGACAATCCGTTTATACATCGGTTGCAGTATCTGTTCCATCATCCGCACGAAACGGGTATACAATTATGGACGAAGTAAAATTATGTTGAAGATGAAACGACCTTAACTCTTGGTGAATAGGAAATCACGTTGCTGTAGAACGTTCAGTTACAAACTCGATTGTCCCTTGGTCTTTGATGCTTGTCCAGAGAGCGGGAGCAGCTATAGTGATTGTTTTAAATTTTCTACCAACACTTAGATCGACGAGCTTGGTAATTTTGAGCTATTCCTAACGTGTAAATTATTGAACACATTTAGATTTCTGTTGGTCCAATTTGGAGCACGAAGGCGCTTCGAAATGTATCGGTAAAAAAAACCTTCCCAACTTGTTCCTCGATATTTTTGTAAAACTGGATTCAATCAGACTCCAGCATTTCTACTTTGTCAACCGAAACGAAAGATACAGCCGTTTATCCATTAACCGCAAGCCTCATCGAAATATTGAACGATCGGCATTTTCCAATCTTGGCTTATGTAGAACAGCACACTCTGTTATCCCCTAGAATGATCCGGTAAATGGGCTATGAAATACATTGAGCTTAAACTCATTCGTGACTGGGTTAGATGCGAAGTTAGCTCGAGGCACGCACCAACCTTGGTTATCTTTGGGCGCAAGCATGCTCATACATATTGAGGATGGTTCCAGTTTAGATTTGCACACGTATGCAACCTCCACCACCTGCCTATTATAGTAGAATAATGAGTAAGTACATACAGCTGCGGACTCCGCACGAAATCGTACATATGCGTACAAGGAGCTATAGTGATTGGTGAAATGTGTCTATATTGGTCAATGCCATGATTTTACAGAGGTCGAAAAGAAATAATGGAAATGCGGGCGATATTTTTAGTTCCTCATACACCAGGCAAAAAATCATGTAGACGTTCGACACCTTCTCATTCGAGAAACGGTATTGCATCTGGCAATTTTTATACAATGAATATTTACGGGCACGAGGGAGTTTACAATGGGTCGTTAGTTTGATACAAATAACGCGACAGTGGTGCAGCTCCAATGTAAATGGAGCCGGCACGTGGCACACGTCGTAATGCATATAGATTTAATGTAATGCTGATGAGAGAGCGGGACGTGGTCAGTGACAGTGATCGCGTTTACTTGGTATGCCTTCCCATTTATTAAACAGAAAAGTACACTAAGCCCTGTGCTATTTATGATGAAAAATAGGATGGGATACAGAATTGGAGGCACACGAGAAAGTCTCACGATACCGAAGATCCGCTTCTTATCCCAACGCAGACTCTAGCCCATAAAACGAGAATTGTCTATAACGTCGAGATTCGCACGTACAGGCAGCATATAGAACATGAAGCTGGCAAACCGCATCGAAGCTGATTGTTCCACCCAACCGAAACATGGCTAATCGTCAATATTCCATCTTACCGTCAATATAGAAAATTGTATACATATAAATGTAGTTTAATCTATAATACAAATATCGATGTTCATGGGTAGAATCTTTTTCACCTAAGGGTAAGGAAAATACGAGTGTAATCTCCTGTTTTCGTATTCGGGTGTAATATCGGGGCTAATTCGAATTGGATTCACAGCCACAGATATATTGGTGTGATTAGAACGGAGAGGTGTCGATGACACACACACATAATCCATGGCAAATGTAATTGAACCTTGATTAACGTAATCTCAATAAATAGCACAAACTTGGTAAAGCCCTTGATGCCGACTTGATTCGAAGTTTTAACGAACGTGCGTTCCGAACTTATCGAAGATTTGAGGAGCAGTAAGTTTGTCGTAAAGTCCCATAGGGCTCCCTTCCTGATATAGAACACGCGTATTCAGAGTAGAGAAGCGTATAGAAGATCGATTTGTCGCAAGCGAATTTCAGGGCGATTCGGTAAACTTGTGAAGGCCTGATTCGTTCTCTGTCCTAAAGTGAAGTGACATCCTGGAAAAATCAGAGTCGTCCTGAATATATTGTCATGGCTTGCGGTTATTCTCATATTTCATCCCTCTCATCGGAGGAGTCGTTCGGACTTTGAGAGTTTACCATGAAGCTAGTTGGATAATTTGCGTTCATCGAGGGCTCTCTTTTTGCTAACTATAGGATCAATATTCAAGTTGGGCGTGATTCTGACTGTCAATGGAACTTCGTCCCTGGTATTAAGTCCAGCAGCCACACATAAAGGATTCCGAGAATCCAGACATGGTTGAATCGTGAGTTTGTATATAAATAAATCCGTGACGTCCCCATTGCAGCATGTGAAAGTTCAATTAGGTGGCTCATGCACGGTCAAACTTGGCTGACATCTTGACGTTTCGAATGTCATCTATAACGATTTAAATAGATAGAGACGTCAAACTCCGTTACTGGTTTGTAGACTACAACTGGAAATGTCTATCTTTTCATCATGGGCTAAATGGATGGCTTACAAGATTTGACTGGATATAATTTTCGATGTTCCTTTGCCAAACATGACGTGCGGATGAAATAGGGGAACAGGGGAGGGAGGAAGGGTACAGCTGGAACATATAAATGATTCGCGTAGACACCACCCTCTTGTGTAGCGAAACAAAGTACCCAGTGTACCGCATGCATCCCCTTACCGAGTGCACTTTCAAACGGCGAGCCCCGAGTGAAGTGAGATTTTGCGGGATGTTACAGCGCCCGCTTTACGATATTAAATCACGCCAACGGAGCGTCGCGTGGCCAGTCCCCCAAATATATCCCACTCTCTGTACCGTCTTGTTGCCCCTTTCAGTTACCCGTTACAGATTTACAATATTTCTCTCTTGTTCCGGCGCCATCAAACGTCCCTTTTTTAGTCGTGCCGAGCAAGGCCGGTGTTTTCATTCTGGAGGGATACCTCGAGTAAGCCTTGGTCCGCTTCCCCGTCGTTGAAATTGATTTCATTTGCATATATCACTCATTGTACACGATCCCCCCTGCTACTCATGTACACTAGCGAGCGCGCTAGGTACTCGGCCTTCACAACGCGTGTGCTAAAGCCACGTAGTCGTTCTCTCGGGCTGGTCCTTCCACATAACACTCCATTTCACCTGGGATTGCAATAGATATACGTGTTACACACCCAAACTATGACAGCGGACGTACGAGCCTGAAAACATAAAATCTGGCCGACTACAACGGATCTGATATGTACTGCATAATTCCTTCTACCACTAGATACGGGCTTAGTCTAGAAAGACCTATTTGGTTGTTCGATGTGTACTGTTCATGACCTACACGGTCTACGTACATACGTATATAACTTTAGTGGCATCGCAGTACTACTAGCATCTCAGGAATTATGCCTTACCGTTCGCACTCACATGAAGCCAACGTATGTGGCAAAAGCAGAGCGTGTGCACTCTCTGCAAACGTATACATATGTGCCAGCGTATACGCCAGGTATACACTGGGGTATACACAGGTCGAGGTCGTCCATTCGCGTACCATTCCTTCGATCACCTAGGAAACTTATATTACCTTGGTCCATACCGAAGGGAAATTCACTCAATGTGACGAGTCAATTGTCAAGGGATTGTTGTGACCTACGAACTTGATTATTCGTACTAACATCATAGCTTAATTTATGTTAAAAAAAAGGCTATTGTTAAATAAAAATTAGAACACACAAACCGATAATTCCAAGTTGCGCGAGTTAGTCGGCGCGAACATATCCATATGAGACTCTATATATTTTTTCTCTGTACTTCGACACTAAAAAAATAAAACAAATATACTATGATGACTCTGTTGCCTTTACACGACAAAGTCTAGATAAATTTATCTCGGACAATCCGATGCAGAGTCGAATGACCCTATTAGAAGTGTCTATGCGGCGTTGACGCGCTGGTATACCAAGAGCAGTATTAGGGTGTACGAGGATAATATTGAGGAAATGCTCTGTAGCCTCAATCCAATGCCGTCGTATAGCTTCGTACGATGGGAAGCTATAAGAGTGTCTAAGTCCATTTGGATTAGCGCTTCTGGTAGTCGTTACTCCGGTTAATCCGTTTGGCAAAGCACTCTTTACCGCTGATATATCCTCAACTTTGAGGGGATCAACGGAATTCTGGACGGCATCTGAAGCGAGGTTTTCCTACTGCCTCCAGGTCGCGCTCCGCTACATCGGTACCGAAGTTTTCACGCTCCACCGGGACAGGATTGTACATGCCACGAGGACTACACGCTATGCCCACTATTCCTCACCGTTTCAGCAGGCAAATGTACTTCGAGGGCGAGCAAATTCTCTCTCTCTCTCTCTCTTACTCTCCGCAAGTTTCTCGGCATAACTCCTGGGATTAGTTATTCCGCTTATCGACGCCCGCCACTTTTCCTAGCCACGACGCTTCAACCCCTTTACGTTCGTCCTTTCAAACGAGTTACCGCGTTGCACTCATGCTCTATACTATTCTATCGCTCTCGCTTTTACCCTCTCTCACTTCTTCCCTCTCTCCCTCCCTCCACTCCAAAGATCTTGCTAGCACGGAACAACCGGCCAACTATGAATAAATTTGAAAGCAGTACACGAAACGAGTGTTTCAACAAATTGAAGTAGGTCGACCACGGTGCTATGCATAATATAAATAAACGTCGTTGCAAGTGGTTAAACCATTGCATAACATTATTCCGAAAAATACATACATATCTATTGTAGTATTATGAGTCGTCACAGGTTCTGGAGGAAAGAATAACGAGAAAGCGGAAAGAACATACACTTCAGCGACGAAATTGACAGGGAAGATGAATTAAGATCGAAGCGAGAATAATGGTGTTTCCAATTACTGGTTACTGGTTACTCGAGCAAAGGCATGAGGATCGCACCGTTGAAACGCGATGACAAACAAATTTTATTATCGCTGCTTTGTTAAATTTCGAAAATAATCTAAATTTCTCTAGCCGATGTACTTTTCGGGTCGGAAAAACTGATCGTTTCATCACCGTAATAAAATTCACCATTCAATTAATGAGATTTACCATTAAAAAAAAAAAAGTTTCGTTGCATTCCAACGATGCAACGTCATAGCGAAATTCCGATCGGCTGAATTAACAATACAATTTACAATACTGCGCCAGTCCCCCTCTTCCCCTCGAAATTGGGGCCACCCATTTGGCAATTCATGAACGAGTAAACAATTATTTTTCATGAAATAAAACAGGTATAATAAATTTAATTATCGTTGGAATTCATTCTCATATGCTCAAATTATTCGTAGCCGATGCACTCCCATAAATACGAGATTTATCTCAATACGGGATTTTTTTTACGTCCTGCGACGCATGAGCATAGACTGCAGGCTCCTAGTTGGAAGTTTTTTTTAATGGCCATCGATCATTTCAAGGATCAGGAAATCTATTTGATCCGTCCATCAATGTTCACCATTGAGACTTCCTTTCAAAAACAAACGTTTGTTGAACGAACATAGTCAGCCCACGATTCCCCATTCAAAGCGATCGAATTCAATACAGCTCACCAGCGTTTGATTTCATCTTGATGCTTCCGAACCATATCCTTGTGAGACGATTGATTTATAACCTTGAAACTTTAAACTGACATTTATTCCGTGTATAAATCCCTTCCAACATGAGTTCAGTTCAAAATGTGAACTTCTTCTGGTTGCTCGGACGAAGAGTAACACAACAATATAAAAATGAAGATCCAATGTATAGGCGGTTTACAAATTCGTTGAAAACATCGTCTGCCACCCTCGTATTCAATGTGATATTCTACCATCCGGATAGAAACAACTATAAACCTCTTGGAGCTGTTGTCGATTTTGTATGAATTTTTTATTTGCAGCCAGCAACTCGGAGAGTTTGATAACGTAAAATTCAACAATTCCGTAGCTTTCGACAACATGAAATGTTATTATTAGCTCGAGAGCTAGCAGATTTCTGTTATCCGGTAACATCATATGTCGAATCAAGTGTCGAATAGAGAAGGGAGTTATTATTATTCAGACAGAAGAGAAGAAGCTCAAACTAACATGTAATTCTTAGGCTGCTGCGATGTCAAAATAGAATGAATAGATGAAATTTATACCAAAGACTTGGAAAATTACGACGCTCCCTCCTTCATACCGGTGTTTTCTTTCGCTGAAAAGTCTTCATCCCGATCTCAATACACGTTGAAATTTTAATCCACGTTTTGGCATATACGTACGATCTGAAGCTTTCACAAACCCGCACACCCAGATACATTTCATACGATCTTCCAGTTGATGGGTTTACAAAATTGAAAGACCGTGTGTTGACTGGTTGAATGAAGGAGGCCTTAACAAAAATAAGAGCCTTCGCGCATTGTGCATGTCAGAAGGAGGATATATCGATGGATCCCCTCACTCGTACAAGCGGAAGAGCGGTCCACGCACTCGAGAACAGCCCTCGTTCTTTCACCGAATGGAAAAATAGTAATGCGCAGTTACCACGTGGCCAGCCCATATGGATACCAATCATGAATATGGATTTCGTTGACGAGAAAAATATATAGTATTGATTCTCCAAAGCAACTATTTGTGGAGGCACCGAGTTCTTCCCGTACGTGGTATCAAGCTACTACACTTTTCTGGTCCCCCTTACACTAGTTTTATTGGAAAAATATCGGAAGCACGCCTTTCGATTCTGTCACTTCATGTGTCTGTCTCGCACGCAAGAATTCTTCATCAATTTCTCAAACATCGATAAATATTTGGTATGAATTTACCATAATTACCCGGGACTGATATTAATTGTTCAACCTTAATTGCATGTTGTACGAGATTACGACTCTCCGGCGGTCATACGAACTTTGTTTACCACCGATGGTTTACTCATCCATTAATCCGAATATGTCATTATCGACCAACAGTCATTACTCTTGACCAAGGAGTTTCATTCAGCTTGAGGCATAATTCCAGTTTCGAATTCAAGCCGATTATTTAACGTCTCTCTGAAGGTAAATGCAAAGTTATGGTCGAGTTCCAAAGTTGTTTGATCCACTCAAATAAAAAAATGACCTCGATACAATTTCGATGAATGCTCATGGTTTTTGCACGTTGGTTACAGGTCCATAAAAACAGATAACAGGCACATGAAATTCTTTGTTGCTTCCCAATCAGCATTGGAAAGAACTTTCGCTTGTGAATGCCATCTGAGCCAACCATTGTCGATGTCGTTCCAACCACATCTCTTTCCATCAACGTCACTTTTATCAAATGTTGTCAAGTTCTCACTATCGCCTGCATACCTAAACTTTTTATGAAATGACTGTTTGCCAGACGTCAATAAGTTTATACATACAGAATGTTCGGTCAACCAAAGACGACGAGCATGTATGTTTTAAAGTCAATTCCGGTTCTCAGCATCCTTTATCTCTCTCAGTCCTTCTTGCTATATTGGCACAATGTCTTATCCAATCTTCAACTTTATGCCATCGACGTTAAATGCATCGACGTTGCAGCTGCTCTGGTCTCGCAAACATTTTCCTGATACCCCTAGGCGAACGGAAAGCTCGTCGTCACGTAGCCTTGCTTGCTCGTCCTTTTAGCCGTAACATTAGTTCTTCTTTTGCTCGAACGTTCATGCCCCACTTGAAGTGTGTGACCCGTGCATGTGGTAATCGCGGATAAAGGCTCGAACCATCATCCTGGGCCCTATTAACGTCGGCTATAATATAGGCGTCCTGGTGAACTTCGGCCCCTACCATATGGGGTATGGCGTTTTATGTTTTATTCATCCGTATGTAGTATACACATGCACTTAAGGAGTATTTCATGCACGCGCCCATTCATCTACATTCACTCTGAACACTCGCCATACCGTTGAGATGATTCAAATGGAATGAAATTCTCGTTTTCGAGTTTTGCTGTATCAGCAACAGCCAAAGAGATGAATGAGGGTTACAGATTTTGAAAATCCATATTTTGCACTCAGCAACATTTAGTGTTTCATGCATTCAACTATTTGGGCCTGAGTGAACTTCAGAAAAAACTAAAGGACATCTTCTCACGTTATGCGAGGCAGGCTTTACGAATCAAATTGGCTTCATATGCTTTCAAATTTTTATCCGCGGACAGACAGCGATTTTCCGCAATCGTCGCTAAAAACCATCGGATTCATTCAAGTAAATTCACCTCGACTGCAAAGATGTTGAAGTAGAAAGGAATACTATTACGAACAGAAGCACCTACATATCCGGACGTTTTTATTAAGATCGCATCTAGCTACTGGAAACAGCTTTTTCAGCCAGAACAGGTAGTTTCGCAGTGAGTCCACATCCATACCCTGTTTGTTCTGGGTATCTTTTCTACTTGCAAAACAAAGCAAAAAAAATCAAAGAAAACATTAATTCTGCGAGTTTTCATCGAAGCATCGACACATGAGACGCGCTTTCCTTTCACATTGAGCAAGAGAAAAGAAAAAAAAACATCATTCTGAACTCCGACGTGAGTAATCAACAGCGTATGAATTGGCATCGGGCTGCTCGTAGACTCTAGTGACAGGGTCAATGTACACTGGGGAACTCGTCACGCGCCGTCCACGCAATTAACATGGCCAACGTCATTTTCTTTGAGTAAACATCGAAATTACCTTGAATGAGATTCACTCGGAAAGATCCTTGAGCACGGTCATTCATTTTTCTTTCGCGGCTCGTTGAAAATGACCTCGAACATTTAGATATTATAAGACCGTCGTAATAGCTTTATGGAAATGATCATTTGACTCAAACACCGAAACACCAGCCGCTCTGAATGGGGCTGTATTGCGTATCAATAAGCAGGGAAAAGCGACCTTCAAGTTGATATCCCACTCAAGTTTTCTCTGAAGAAAGTGCCAATACAATCAAGAGTTCCACCATAAAACAGTCGTTGTGTGTACCGCAATAAAGTTGCCACCAGAATTGAATGACGCAATAAACGTATTGACATAAATAATGAGAAAAAAAATGGAACTAATAAAGGTACGTATTTGCGACAGTGCATCAATCCTCTGAATAGCCGAGAATGGTTGAGGGCATAGATCGTAGATAATAGCAACTTGGCAATCGTTTCATAACCTTCCTAACTCCTCCCTGCTGGTATCGACGTATGGAATTATCCTCGCAACCACTGGATATCCTAGTCCCTCATTCTTTTTCGCCCAGGTTAAATTTTCCTCTGGCATTATTTCTTCTAATTGTGCAGCCTGTATACGAACACATACACGCGTACATAGATCGCTAATTTACGTGGGGTACAGGTAAATATAGGAAAGTAGAGTATACGAGACCCATTTACACTTGCCTTTCGCTGTACATCGATTTTTCTGGCAACATCAGTCGAAGAAGAAATACGGGTACCTTAAAAGTGAAGTGAAAAAAAAGCGCGAGTTGGTGGAAGACGAAGTATTAGGGTGGTGGAGCGGAATCGGGGTAATGGTATAAGTCTCGAAGTAGTAAAGGCTTTCAACCAGGTGGATTAGGTTTAACTGCAGACATTTGCCGTGGTCGGCCATGTAGAATAACACAGGTGCAGCTAGGTATACACGCGTAATAAAAAGTATACTTATTCCAACGTTCCGTATTTCTGACAGGCGCTTAACGACCGTGTACCCTGAGACCTACCAAATTATGCGCACGAGGATGCAAATGCTGAGTCGCTCTCGGCAATCCACTTTCTGCAACCTTCCATTCCCTGTAAATCTCGTTCGCGAGGTGGTAATGCAACACAAACGAAGCAACCTCTAAGGAATCCGCTAGGAACGCGAGACCAGTCTCTGGTTTGCATGCGGTGACGCGTGCACATGATTCTTTAAAAAATACTCTTCGAATAGGGCCGAAACTATTGCGTTCAATAGCACAGCGTCCAGCCTTCCAAGAGGACTGTACAAATGTGAAAAAGGAAGTTGTAGAAAGAGCTGGATAAGGAATAAACAGAGAACAAGAACACGGTTTTATAAGCCACAGATAAGAATAGCAAAAATGCAAATAGACATGCAATCAATAGCAGGTTGGGAGATGAAGACACGCGAGAAAAATAAAGCCGCAAAAAGTGGAATAACCAAACCAAAAGGGTAAAATAAAGGTTGCCCTGTAAATCCAAGTCTAGCAATAGAAAGCTGTGCGAGAATCGGCTATTCAAGGTGCAGTAAAATCAAAGAAATTTGTCTGTCTGATGACCAAGTGGATTTCACCAATACGATAGATGCAATATTGTGGGATGATATATTGAAGATCTTTGAATGATGAACGAATAGCAATCAAAGTGAGCATAAGGGTGTGAAATGAAAAAATGAAGAAACGAGGGTTCTGTTGAGAGGATCGTGATGAACCTCAAGCACGAACCGCACGAGTGACTTATTAACCTTACTGATGAACATCAGTGTGTAGTTGAGAGCCATGGCTTTTAGTGCTGCAAAGATTAAAAAGCTGAATTCTACTAACTTGACAGTAATGGAATCAATCCTCATATTCGAAGGACCGTAGTGAATACAAACTCATTCCGTGTATGAAGATATTGGATGCTTTGTTATATAGATGAATTAAGGAAAGAGGGCTGCGCATGAAATTGGGAGGGGGGGGGGGGGGGCGCAACTTCAACGAATGTAAGCAGATAGGGAAAGACAAAGTAGAGCCTGCGAACAGCAGAAGCCTCACCACACCATCACAGTTCAGCACCCTCGCTGGACGTGGTTTGGTCTCTAATTATTCGCCAACTCTTTTACGCCGTCGCCTACCCTGTCATTCGCACCACCTTTGGTAGAGACAGAACTAACAAAACCACCGAGGCTATGTGCATGTCCATATTCCCTTTGACCTGCTCCTCCTACCAGCACCCACGACCAACACGGTGCGACATTTGCAGCAGGAGCTTTGGTACAGTGTTCACCTGGAGGATCCTCTGCCATTTCGTTCTTTGAATACTTTTGCTCCGACACCGCGTAAAATAATACGACACCGCCATTTCGCATCAAGCCCCTAGCCGTGTAGAACGGATATTCCATGTTACCATATTATAGAGGAAGATCCGGCATGCTACGAGGAGATTCAACCGTCGTTGGATCCCGTATCTCGGTCTCATTTATTTCTATCCATCACAAACCTTCCGAGTGAGCTTTTTCTCTAGTCAACTCGAAATTGTACAGTAAAGTCAATTGGAAATAGAAAAAAGGGAATAACCAATGCAAAAAGAGCCTTTTGAACCTTCGATAACGTAGCTTTAGCTGTTACTATTTCTGTCTCATATATTTGTCTCTCTTTGTATAACAGCCACTATATTCAACTCGAAATGAGTCTGCTTCCTGGGTCTTTGCCTTTCCAGTCGCCAGTTTTATATCTCTTTTGATGCTATACGCGCGAAACAGCCAACACGTTTCTCTGGAAACCCGCTTCACCCAGTTATTCGTTAGCCTCATCATCTCGTTTGGAGCAAATACTTGTCCATGGACACGCTCCGTACATGTAATTGCAAGTATACGCTTCACACCTTTTCCCTTCTCCAAAGTGTATTAACACGAAAACATCGTGTTCCCGGTATACGCGCTCAATTTTTATTCCGGCTGTTGGTATAATTCTGTAAAAAGAAAACAATGCCATAGCAGAACCGTGCAAGGTTCACTGACTTCGTTCCAATAAATGGCTTCGAGTTTACAATGTCTACATGAGGCCCGTGCCTCAATCGATTCCGTCCTACGGCATGAAAAATTCCGCCCATAAGCCACGCTCTGCTCGGTAAGTTATTGCATATAGTGACCCTTCTTGTCCATTCGTTGCGCGACTTTGGATTATCTGCCTTCGCATTAAAAACACACCACGGTTTATGCAATTTTTCTTCAGTGAATTTCTATATCGGCAATTATACTTCCCCGCTTAATAATTATTTGACGAATAAATCGTTGGGTTCTTCGCCGTAATTTAAAGGTTTACGTCGTTGACTCAAAGTTCCAGAATATTTTGTTTAAAAGACTCCGATAATTGCGAGCCCCATTTGTGCGCTGAATAGGCACTAAAAAAAATTATTTAATGCAGGACTGTGAATCGTCACGAACATTCGGTACGAGCGCAACGTTAATAATGATTGATTCTTCACTATCTCTTGCGAATAATTAGGTTTGAAAGACGACGAGGTTCATTAGCAAACAAGACAATACTAGCAAGAAAGGCATCATCGCTTAGCCCGGTTAACAGTATCGCAGAGCACAAGTTTGTTGCTAGCAAGAAGAGCTTTGACCAAACGATTATTATCTGCAAAATGGTAACTTAATATTTTGATACGACACGCACAAGTGGGTTATATCCAGAGGCTGTATGCATTTATATAGGGGGTGTGGGCGGAAAGTTTTTGTTGTACGCTGAATCGCATAGATGATTATCGGGCGAGACGAGGGGAAACTGCCTGTACCCGTATCATTACGAATATAAGCTTCGTTGCAGCAGAAGTTTGAGTTCTCTAACGGTCCTGCTTGCGTATTTCCTGCTGCAGATCAAAAACTATACGACTAGAGTGAGGTTCGTATTTCTCCCCATTTTCTTGCCGTCCTCAACAATATATGCCACAAAAAGCCTCGCTTATCCTTAAGTCTAATCCGTATCACAATCCGTTAAGGTAAATCTTGGAGACAGAATGACGAAGGATGCTGACAGCGTGGCCTTTGCAGATGTAACAACGCTTTCCCGTCGCGAAAGAAAAACTCGAGCATAAATATTGCTGAGTCTAAGCAAACTTATGTTATATATACAGAAAGGGATCGAGCTCGTCGTTTTAGCTGCATCGCAAATAATTGGAAATACTTTTAATGACCGCCCCTCATTGATGAGATTATCGACCCTAGTTTATCGCGTGAACTATTCGTTACAATTTTGGAAACGAAGAACCGTTAGCCAGGGAACCACAACGGGGCGTGACAAAGCATATGTTTCGCATTGTTATTGTCGTAGATCGAATAATACCGTCTGGGCTCGTGTTTCTGTTCAACGATATATCTAAAGTTGCACGGAACTTGCTTTCTGGGCTGAAATTATAGGAGCAGTAGGAAGCTCGAGCTATTTTAATACTCTAACAGCACCGGGGGTGAGGCTATAACAGTATATGAAGATATTCGTGCTGGTTATATAGAGAAATCCATCGATCGTACATATGACATGCAAGCAGCTTTTATCAAGTACTACACATACACGTAAACTCTACTCGCATACCAAAATCTTTCGTGCTGCAAGACGGAAATAAAATTTAATTGTAAAGGGCGTGAGATTATTACAGCTGCGAAATCACATGCACTCAATTCATGAAAGCGATAAAAATGAGAATTCGTGTACTTTGACACGACTCGAGCCAACACATTGTTAGCTGTCCCAGAACGCGTGGATAATGTGTGTAGAATAACGCCTTCTCAATCGAATTTTTCCGACTGCAACAGCACCTTAGAGTTTCCTGAGGTAATTGTTTACAACTCTTCACACTTATCGTTCGAATAATTCGTAATAAATCGAGAAGCTTAGCAAACTCTCCAGATTCGCATAGACCTTGCGACGAGGTTTCTCCTTATTTTCATCATTCTTACCACTCAAGCTGTTTGCGCGCAGCAATGCGTTTTTTTTCTACCGCTTATCTTTTTATCACCAAGTGAAAATAGGACAATCGGAAGACTCATTGCACGACGTGACAAACCTCTTTTCCGTTCTTCTATTCACTCGACAATGAAATTAACTATTCCATTAAAATCTTCAATGGTATCACTTTTATCGCCGTAGCGTCATCGTTTACGAGCCTTTCGAATCCCCAAAGAGTCGGGAAGATACTTTTATCAAGACTCAACAATATCTCCATCTCCAGATCTAGCCTTGGACGGTCAAAAATAATATCTCGAATGTCTAAATTATTGCGGGCATGTCGGTTGATTTATTTCATCCGACAACTAATTTCCAGAAATAATAACTAAAATACCAATATAGTTTTTTCATTATTACGCAAATTGTGAAAATCTTTTTTCCTTCTCAAACCAGTACGTACTATTTTCATTCTTCGTTGTTCCACAGTTGAATCCGTCGATAGAACGAGAATAACATCGAACATAGTTTTAGTTTTTTCCTTCAATTCGAGTCCGTAACGTTCAAAAATGTCAATATGCACCGGGCCGGCATTCGTGGGGTTGAACCACTTTTGCAGACTTTACCCGATCGATTTCATAACTCGCTCCCGCGTCAGGCAAACTTATGGGATTACATTGTGAGAAAAAGATGAAAAAGAGAAAAGATGATAAAGGAAGAAGCGAAGAACAGTCCTCAGTGTTCCCACGGCGACCTGTATGTTTTTTTTTCCCTCTTTTTATCTCATAAAAATATGATAACACCCGGAGCGATACGTGTTTTACAGAGAAGAAAAATATGTCATACCCTTGCGTCTATAAGTCTTCATCGTGAGCGAAAACTTCGTGACATATATTCCGATAAAACGATAAATAATGTCGTGGATTATGCAAATGGCTTGCCAACTTTTCATCCCTTCCCATTCCAAAAATGATTAATTGACGTTTTCGAATATCATTAGTTAACTAAATTAACCAAAGAATAGGCCAATCGACATAGAATTCAAGCTTTTTCCTGTCGATTTTTGTATTTAATTATATGACCCAAGTTTCATCGAGATACGAATCTTGTGGCGAATCGAATAAAAACTCACCCGAATAGCCAGTAAATTTAATTGCAGGGCGCTTTTGGAGAAACTCACTCGAGCGGGAGAATATAATTCTTTTTTTTTCACTGCTGTTTTCGTGAAAAGTAATTTGGATGCGTGTATGCACTCATACATATATACATATATGAATCTCCTGTTCCAGTTGGTAACCCTCTATTTTAGTGATGAGGGGTTGACTCATCAAATGCTCGTAGCAGAATGGACCGATTGCCAAAGTTGTTCAGTGGTGCTGTTGAGCGGTTGCACATCGTCGAACAAATGAACTTTTCTATATCCCGAGAAGGTTGAGAGGCCTTAACGACGAGAAAAACTCGGGGTTGATCTCGTCAGCGCACCCTCCCTCGATCCTTGTCTTAATTTCGTGCGCGCCATAATTTCTAATCTTTCGGCACGTACTCCCTCGACAATCGGTACGCACGGAAATCGTCAAAACACTACACGATGTTAGGGGGCGCCATATATATTCACATAGGAACGGAATGAGTCAGAGAGGATACAGGAAATAACGAACGTAAATATAATTAGATCGAGGAATGAGAGGGGAAACTAGGGTCGTATTTTTGTAATCAGCCGGAGACGCCCACGATCATCGGATAATTATTGCCCCTTTCTCCCTAAATCATAACATTTTGTGACAAATTACGACGATTTCTTGTTATAGAAAGAACAAACTTATAATAGAGTCAATTACGATGCAATAAAAAAGCAGTAGGAAGGCATCTGCGGAGTTCCTCCCTTGATTAGGTTCCAAAATGTATTTATGGAGAGTTCAGCCACGATTATATAGCGATGTTGCTTCCGAATTAAAATACTCAATCTGTATGGTAAATTGGGTTGACAAAAAAGAAATAAAAATAACGAGAACAAGGGAAATCCTTTGGATATTAACGATGCAAACTTGGATGCAACTCAGGTATAAAAAATGGTCGGACAGAATTAATGTTGGATGCTTTTTTTAGAGAAAAACGTTGAGGAAAGGGGATAGGACCAAGCTCTCAGTAGCACTGGATTTTCTTCGGTGAATCCTGAAATTCGAGCTTCGGAATATTTCAAGCCATACGATTTCATTGAAAGGTGATCTTGGCCGACTGAAAAAACTTTATTACTTATATATGCAGATGGATTATGAAACCTAAATGCCCCAAGGAACTTTTCGCCTCTGAGCTTCACTCTTCAATACGTTGCTCTCGAACATATTTCTAGAAAAGAAGTCTTCTTTGTTGAGGGACGAGAGGCGAATGCCGCTACCGATCAGAGATATTTTTTTTTGTCCCCGAGGAGTGCGCTCCGGGACGCGACATTTCTAATTAGATTTCCCGCACAGTTGCTTCTCTGATATCTTCAAACTGTCCGCTCTGCGCTTTGCATCGGATTCTGTCGTCCAAGTCGTGAAAATTCACTGCAGAGAGACGGAGGGACAGAAAGAGAGAATAAAAGTGAGCGTAAGACCCGGCTGCTCGTCATCATTGTTCTCCTCATGATTACATTATGACTTGGAGTAACTTCTCTACCTTTATATAGAACATTTCTCTCCCTCTTCTCAACAGTTCCCTTCGACGCCTCCCTTTCCCTTCCCCTCTCTTTCTCTCTTATTTAAAGTTTTATCACAATTTCGCAATTAAATTTCGTTCTATCTTGTCCTCCAGTTGAACGAATTTTATTGAAATTTCAATTGACGCAGACATTATATAATGAGTAAAATTGTTTATTACCAGTTCTATCGATTGTTGATAATAGTTGAAAAGCGGTTCAAGGATCTATGAAGCGTTATGATTACAAGTTCGAAAAACTTTGATTCTTCCGCTTAAAATGTTTATCAACTCACGTGATGAGAAATTCCATGAACGGAGCACATTTGAACAATTTTTTGGCCAGTCAGAGTTATGGACAGAATAATTTACCGCGCGTGTTGCAAAAGTGCAATATTCCATTTTTTATTATGTTGAAGTTTGCATCGTTGGAATGCTACGAACTTTTGTTTTTCATTCAGTAGAGCTCACTACTGTTATATAATATTTGATCTTGACCACTCGCGCGATTCAAAAACTCAAGCAATACAATAAATTTGTATTATTTTCAAAATTCAATAAGAAATTATTAGAAAAAATATTCACCGTTGAACCTCGACGTCGCTCACTTGGAAAGTAATCATTTTTCGCCGTTTTACTTGGACGAATAGTTGCACATAAACCGCACAGAATCAAGAGATGTTCGTTAAGAGCTTGAATTATGAGCGAATCCTTCATAACGATGATATCGACATTACACGATGATATATACTTTAGAGGATATAATTTCCTGGCTAAATAAGAAGCTCCGCTGCGCACGAGGGGCTGTAAAATTTTCGTTACCTGTAATTGGGTCAGTATCGCATGCATTAATAGGGACTGAACATTAAACTTTGAAATTTTACGCTATCACAGAATATTAGAACTATTTTTGATGCTCGTGCAGGAACTTTTCGCGAACGCGTTGCAATAACGAAAAAACATGCATTTTTTCGCAATTTCCTTTTTCCAAATGTATCCTGCTTCCAGCAATATTGCTGGGTGGGAGAAATTGAATTTTTGTTCCTATCGTGCGATTGTTGTCCTTGTTTCTTCTTGGAAAGCAACCTTCTTGACTATTGAATTTTCGCTCGTTATTTTACTTTTCGCGAATGAATATGTGCTACGGAAAAGAAATTGTGGTCGAAGGAAAAGTCGACCGCCGGTGTTGGTGTCGGCAACTTTCTTGATTGATTGTATCCCCTTACCTGAAATTTATCAAGATCTCATACGGCTCCCTTATCGATCTCTCACGATATTCCATTAACTCTTTTTTGACGGTGCAATCTCGATCATCGAGCAGCAGCATGAAAAATTGATGCGACTTTCTAGGCCTGTCCATCATACTATGCATTGAAAAGATCAACTTGTTACAAAACCCGGTTCCGGCTATCGATACAGTTCGTCGTAAGAAAACTAAATAATCACTATACAGGCTCGTGGCGCATCGCGATCACGAGAAACCTCGTGATCATCAACACAAAGAAATATATCCGTTACGAATTGAAGGTTTGAGTGCATCAGCTGACACTGAAACTTTGGTAACCCAATTGGTTGAGCAATGCTAATTGTTGCATAAGCTATTCATTTTCTCCGACATGGACTACAGCTTTGGCAGCTATATTGGTAGGTGCGTGCGAGGGTGCGTATTGGTGCAATCACAGCGTACAAACACAGCTATATTAGCAATATCAGAAGGGATCTGGTATTGCTTCGGCGCCAAGCTAATCGAGAAAGCCTCTGCCTCGGTTGCTTCTCCTCCTTTTGGTGACTGAATAAGTCAGAAGTTACTCTCTGAATTTGTAAGATAATTTCCGAGCTCGTAAGCTCCGGTAAACACGCCCAAAATCGGTTCCACTAGAAATCCGATAACATTTCTAATTTTATTTAGTCTAAGTAATCATTGGGAATGGTAAGTTTGAAGATGTATTTTGAACTTAATTATTGAGTTCATACCCTTTCACGTTATCTTTACAGTTCTCATGAACATATACTACTTGGTGGAGGAAGTTTACAACCGTCATGTGTTTCTTTTAGCGGAGAAGTTAGCAAACTTGGCCATTACGAGAAAAGTCTCGTAAACGGCGTCGACCCGGCGAGCCGTAAATCCGAGCATCTCTATCTTGAGATTTTTTTGTCTGACCAAATCCACACTCCGATTGCCACTGATAAAGACTTTTTGATTCAAATACTTTTGATAGCGCTGCTCAACTTTGAAATTTAAATTTTTGCCAGACAGTAGAAACAGGAGGCTTTCTTAGACTTTATTCGAATTAGATCGCGGCCTTACCAATGAAAAATATATATTTTTTACATACAGTAAAGTGCAGAATATAGAGCTTGGAATATTTTAGCGATAAGAGCTTGCGCAGCGTTGAATTTCCTAGTGGGTTTCAATTTTTCGATTTCTTCAAAAAATTCTGATAGTATTTTCTGCTCTAACATGGTTCGAAGTTTCCTGCATAAAATTTTATTTATTCGGTCGATCGACGGTGAGACGATTTTCACCATGTACGAGAATAAACGACGATGTTCCTCAAGTTCTGCTACATCGCACTAGCTTTGTCTCTCTTTCTCCAATCGATCTATTTTTCTATTATCACTTGATGAGGATAAATTCGAAAAACCGGGGAACCGCACGAAACTCTTCTCCATTCAATTTCATTTGGTGTAATCCTCGTCGTCTATTAATCCTCGCAGCAACGTGGAAACTGTTGAATTTTCAGAGAAGCGTTACGAAGAATTTGGGTGGGAACGGACAATGGAAGGTGTCGAAGAGGGAGGGAACAGCGCTTAAAAAAAAAAAAAAAAAAACTCGATCAACCAGAGGCGAATTCCAATTCGTTCCGTTAAATATATTCCCGCATTTTTTCGTTTATTGTTGATCTCCAGAAAAATCCACTAAATTGAGCTTTTTCCTTTTCATCAACCATCTTTCAGCTGTGGATGAATAATTTATCCTGCTGAGAACAGAGAATATTATTCTGACCTGTGGACTTGTTTATATTTGAATCTGGAAATTATCATCGCTCGGAATCACCCGGTTATGAAAAAAACGCTCACCAGTAAACGAGACGTGATACTCGATTTATGCCAGAATGAATTGCACGCGCTAATAAGCACCGGCATGCCAGGAATATCATAGCTTGTTACGACATTGCTTTTCAGGAATAACGACACTGAAAATTTCCGCTCCAACATTGCAATAAGTCCGACCAGTATAAATTAACACTTGGCAGAAAAAAAAGCCGGTATGAAATTTTTTCCAATTTTGCCACTGCACTAAATGTCTACGGAGTTAATTGTTAGTATTCATGAGCAAATTCAATTCGAACGCATTATTCTAAAATGATGATTACACTGTGAATGACAAAAGTCACGAACTTTTGATAATTTCTTTCTATACGGGAAATCATAAACGAAAAGCTTTTGCTCGACGATAATTTATCGCTGAATTAAAGACTACGACAAGTATTCTCAGCGTGTATATTGAATTGAAAATGTATAGTCTCAAGTTTTCGCGGTCGAAAATCCGTCCCAGAAAACAGTCAAAAGTTAAGCAAGGAATTAATTGAAGCTTCATGGCCAGCCTTCACTTTTGCCAACTCGAACAAATGTATACGGAGATGAATATACCGTTTCGAGAGAAAATGGAGAAAAAGTTCTGGATCGAATTCGCTTGGAAAATTGTGGTCGATCGTAGAAGCCGAGAAACAGTAATTAGTCGAGTTCGTACAAGATTTTCGTAAATGTTTCGCAATGTTCTCCGAGCTGCACAGTGTTTTTTACTCTCATTTTTTCCTGTTGGCTCAGTAAAGGAACATTACTAAAGCATTAGCAGAAATCAATTTGGAGCAGTTGGAAAACTATGACAAAAATATTATGAAGCATGAAAAGTTGTGTAGCGACATTTCTGATATAAAAAAATGTTCATCTCAAACTTTGATGCTTTACCGTAATGAGCAAACTTATTACAGTTGTATTTCCATTTCATTCCGATCGATAATAGTCGCTAATTATCCTTCTGTTTTGTTGGACGGTGTCAATTTTGACGGAAGAGATAAAGTTGTGGATATACGTCATGAACTCTCCGCAGCGGAGTCTCCGGACAAGTTTATTTGCTGCTGCTGTATATTTCGAGTACCAGCCGAGTCATCTTCCTTCCTCCTAATTCGCATCCCCTTCGAAATCTCATGATGAATAGGTTTTTGTAAGTAACCTCGAAATCTCCTAAGTACGAAAAGTAAGGATGACCCATGAACGAGGAAAACTTTTATGAAATTTAGATTGATTGATATTCCATTTGCCGTAAATGAACTCGAATCGACGATGATAATTGGACCGATCGGATACATATGAGATTGAAACGTAATGAGAATTAATAACAAATTAATTAATCCTAAAAAACATAACACGACGAAATGGAGCAAGCATTTGATGCGCCAGCTTACCGGAAAAAAAAAAACGTTGTTTAACCGATGGGAAAATTTGTCCGTTGTGCATTGAAACTTTATCGTGGAAAGTTGGCGGGTCATGATTTCCGGTATGACAGGCGTGCAGTTTTCGTACGTTTGTCGATTCACAGTGGGTACATAACATTTCAATTTTTTTCATTCCCTTTCGTTCCATATAGTGTTGGTTTCGTATACGAATCCCGCCTGATATATTGAATATTTCAACATTGCAATAGGTTTCTTTTATCGATCTCTTTTATCATGGAGACATATACCGGTGCGGAATCGATGCTCGCGTCAGGGAAGTAGTCTTTTACGTATGAGGACTCGATGCACGTGTGTTTTTCAACATTTTTTTATGACAGCGAATATTCTAGTCCAGTTTTATTGCAACCTCTTCCAATTTTGGTCGCATCTTGCTGCGAGGAATATTTTTATAAATAACTTTTTGTAGAGTGGTTGAAAATTGGAGAATGTTGAAAAAGGAAGGATGAGAGAAAATTGAAGAAAATTAAAGAGGAGAGTAAGCACGATACATGACAGGATTACCTCGTTCAATTTCATTCGCGTGCTAAGTTCCGCCGTGTATTTCGTCGACTAAATCAAAGTCTCACAGGCAGAAGGGTGCAAGTCGTACGATTTAACGCTTGGTTCACTCTTCTTTGTTGCCTGCTCCCATCACGTGCTATTTGCGGGAGACACTATACGGATAGTCAGTTGATAGCGATTGTCCTGTGATAAGCTCCCGCGGATAATCGGACTCCACCATTACTAGCCGCAGATTCACGTAAACCGAGCTTTGAGCTGCAGCTGTTCAAACCCTGCTCTCCAACAACTCGTTTACACACTCTCTCCTGGGTGCATTAGGAATTAACAACAAATCAATAACGTTTCAATATATTAACTAAACGTATATCTAACCATTTGAATTCCGTTGTACAATGGACTGAGAAAGAAGTCATTGAAAACAAAAGTCGAATTTGAAATTTGATCCGAAATCGTTTAAAAAAGGAAAATCATCTTTCTGTTGTGAATTAGTTCGATCGTTGTTTTTAATTTCTTCATCTCCTCGGCCGAATGCTGCCGAAATATTTAAAAGCGAAGGAGTAATTTTCAATATTTTGTTGTCATCAGAAATGTTGTCCAACCGGTGGATCGAAATTCCGGAGAATAAAATTTAGCAGAATACATTTTTATTTTGGAAACCGCAACGCGAGAATTGAAGGGAAATATTCGCATTCATTGAATATAATCCGTTAAAAAGAATAAGAATCAATGCTTTAAAAAATTTTGAGTCTTTCCATTACCATTTATATTGGATATGACCGGTTATATTGCCATATGAATATGCAGCAAATTTTGTTTCATCTGTTTTGTGGGTGATTGAAAGTATGATCGCGCTTATCGTAGAATTTGAATGGGCGAGCAATGTTCGGAAGCTTGTTGAGCAGCGTTTAATTGGAATTTAACTTGCAAGTGCACGATTTACCGGATGGATATATATGTATAAAGAAAATTTCTGCTCCATCACGCATATAGCTGTACGAATTTACCCGGACTCGTGATATACTTTTGTATGCATACGTACACATGATTAACTCTACCTTGGTCTATACACACAGACTGAATGAATCGAAGGAGACCCGAACAAACTCTGGGCTCGCCCTCAATCACGCAATTATATGGCAAAACACACAAGAGTCTACAAGTATGTCACCCTTATATATCCTCATATAATACATGTCACTATACATAAGTCGATCCATTCAAAACATGTATTCATGCTGAACAAATGGAAGTGAGAGGGTGGAGCCATATTATTTATTATTAGACAAAACTTCCTTCCTGGTATTTGAATAAATTGCAACCGGCTCGATGGCTATTGAGAAAATTTACGAGAGTATCAACATCAGTATTTAGAACAAAAGCACTACGCGACTATTACATATTTGGCGATGGCCAGGCATATATCAATCAGCGGGCCGCGCGGCAGAGTTTCTGACGGTACTGACCAGCTTAGATTCAAGTTGTGCGGGATAACACTGGGTACTCTTTCACAGAAACGGAATTGAGAATAATCGGGAGAAAAAGGATTGATTGAACAACTCGAAATACTGAGCTTGCAGGTATAGTTAAGGCCTCGAATACCTTTTCACAGGCTGCACGTAAGAGTTGCAGACTAAGAATAACGAATATATCAGGTTTTATATGAAGTCATGGGTGCGGCGGAACAGCCGACACAATTTCGTGTAATTTCACGATATTTTATTGACCCTTCAACATTTCGCTGTATAGAATGGGGTTTGGGCCATTGCCCTACGAAATGAGCTCCCGTTCTCGCTTTGTATAGTGCGCCAAGGCATGTGAGCACGTGTGTGCATTCGGGTCCGTATAAATGTCAATCCATCGTGGTATTGACGGAGTAAGGACCCTGCCTGACCGTATCCCTCGTTAATGAAACGCCTTTACCAATGAGGAGCGGCCCCTGTATGAGCTATATCTGTAACGAGATGCATTCATAGAGAACCCACTCACCTCTCATTTTGAATAGTCCATATTGATGGCAGATACGGGTGTATATATATGGACACATCTGCACGCTTATTCGTGAATGAAGCAACATGAAATTTATAGGCAGCATGTTCAGCCCTTACCCTCAAAGATTTCTCTTTCATTCTTCAATTATACAAAGTTTTTGTTTCAAAAATTGCCTCAAACGATCCCTAAAAAATCTTGTTCGTTTTTCTTGGCTCCTTCAATCAGCTCAATCGCTTTGCGCATGTTTTGTGAATATCGAACTTGTCGAAATCTTAAATAGGTATGACGAGATTTTTTTCATGTTATAAATACGATCGATCGCTTTAGTTAAATGTCTCCCATGTGCCACTTAATTATGTTATTAGCGCTATTAAAATAACGAAAAAATTCATCCTTAAACAGTTGATGAATTTTCATGGTCGTTTCCCAAATAAGATGAAAGTCACCGCGAGCTATAACGAAATTGAACTCATTAAAGCAGAGGGTAACCCACAAGCAGGAGCAAAAAAAAATCAAGAAAGAATTAGTGCACGTTGTTCGACATTAATTGTTATTCAATTACACGATGTTTGCCAAATATGAGGGATCTCTCTATGAAATAAAAGTGGACATTTGATAAGGGCTGAAATGTAGGTCAGACTGAATCGGTGAGCGCAAATACAACTCTTGCTCTAGTGCTCTTCTCTACCATAGATGTTGCATGGCCTACACAACGTTACTATTCGATTCTATAATACATGAGACGTCCCGTCAGTCGACTCATTGGCAAGTTCGTGCCTCGTCTCACACGTTACTATAACAATATACAAGATTCCAGCCGCGATCTCCAAGCAGCGACAGCTGTCAAGCAAACTCCTAGATACTTCACTTCTCCCACGAACAACGCGATACTCTAATGTGACTAATACTCGAGAAACATACATTTCAGAATAGCAGGATAATGTATTACTTATTGAAAACCTTGTTCACCTATGCCCATGCCACCTTTTTTTCCTGATTATTTACAAATAATTAAGATTAGAGGGTCGACTTTGATTGATAATCTCTAGTAATTTTTTCAATATTTCTCAGTTTTCACACAGCACTTGACAAAACGTTTGAAAACCTTAATCCAAATGTACGATCGAAGTGATGCATGGCTTGCCCAACTGCACAAACTATTCTGTGCAGTTATTTAACATCGATTTAACTCTTTTCATTGCACGGCTTTTCCTGCTCGTGAAGCTCACACGCACGCGACGGCCACGCGACATATATGAAGAATATATATAAAAACAAAAAAAAAGCCTAACGACCCTAGTCACACGGGCTGCTAGTTATCGATATACAAGTACTTTTATATTATGTATGCCTCTCGTTATGTACTCGCGAGCTCTAACTTGGTTTTCGCAACACGTAACTGCTCGCATGTAGGATAATATCGTATATGCCCGATGAGGCGCTATATACGACAACGTTTGAGCCACCTGTATATTGCAAAAAGTTTGTGCACATGCGGGTGCTGCTCCGGATATTTGCATCGCGGAAGCACCGGTAACGATAACCCGGAACATCACGCGATAACGTTATATTCTTGGATGGTTATGTATGCAAAGATATATGTATATCGTCCACTATTTCAACATCATTTTTTTCGGTTAAACATTTTTCGGCTTGTTTATACAAACTAAACAAAAGTATGTCAAAAGTTCAGTGTAATTTTTTTTTCCCGAAATTAAGCCGACCCCGCTCTCCCTGAAATGGAAAGCAAATTTTGGATCTCTCTTGTATGTAAATTCTCAGGAGGATAAAAAATACGTGAAGAAAAATTCTAATACACTTTTTTCGCAATTTGCATCAATTCTATATTTATGTACAATATACGTTTGTCCTAATTTAATTACCGTTCGCGTCGACGATACTCTTGCGACAAAAGCAAACATATCAGTCTAATTGATGCCACTCAGGGCGAATTAATTCCTACATTTCGGAATGTTGACGATGATTGAAAACTCGATAAGACTAATCTCTTGATCTCGTTTACCATGAGATATAACTCTCGTCACCTATTCCTACTCGCGTCACCTAGTGATTTATATCACTGCATCGTTCCTAATCAGGCAAGTTAGCCTGATTAGGGACTAAGCAGGCAGCACCTCCTACCCTCACGACGATACTCTTTCGATTTATATAAATATACTAATTACGAGTGTATCGTTGTTCAGCTTAATGAACCGGGAACGGACCAATCCGCAAGTACAGAATCGGTTATTTGAAAAAAAAAATTGGAGTTACCATCTTGTGCTCATCGAGGGAAACGAAGATTCGAGCTGTTGATTGATATTAACAGAATCAGAAAATAGAAATCTCGGAAAACACAAAGAAAAATGAAGTCAGTACGATAAAGCAAAGTGGGTTGAACCGTAGTGAAGCTGTCAGTCTCCGTTACGTGATCCAAAGCCATCTGACAATCTTTAAAATATGATGGAGCTATGGCACAAGTGATCGCAAGCATCTGCTCTAGCTCCGGAAATGGATCTCAGTAATTCATAAGCCGAGTTATTTGCGTTTAACGCGAGGCGGCCAGACCTCCCTGTTCGTTAACGTCTATAGCGTTGTCCTATGAATCAGATCGTACAAATACTTGTGTTTTCATAACATGAAACAGAGAGGACTAGGGACAAACATTAGTAATCGAGAAAAGCCCCGACAAATATATCTCCAATGATCATCTGACCGAATTAAGAATCCCCAGCAAATTCCAATTCCGCGATCTCGGTAAAGCAAAAAATCTAATTTTCATTGCAGTCTCAAATTTTTCTCGGTTTACGGACTCGCTGTTCATCCCCTCGTTCGTGTCTCTCGTAAAGGTTTAACGACTCAAACAAAAGGGTGAAACGGTGGACGTGCGGGTGGGTGGGGGGGCGGGGGGGGGGGGGGGGGGGGGGGGGGGGGGGGTTAGAGACCGATCCGCGAAAAGGGAAAGATGTATATGGAGCCACCAGGAGAATATACGTCAGAGTCAAGAGTTTATTGTTACTCACTAGTATCGACCGTCTCTGTATATCTCTAGAAACCAAGAGAAAAAAAAGAAATAAAATTGGATTTCCACTATGTTCCCTGTGTGATCTCCTGCGCTAGACAAAACAACTATACTCTATAACTCGGTTTATTATTTTATACATATACATATTCATGTACAAATACCTTTGTATACGAGCGTATAACCTCCAAATATTGGGAATTTTTCAGAAGTATGGGTGGAAAGCTATCGTAAAAGAGAAACATGAGGCGATAAGATTTTATATGGAAAAATATATGCTTTATAATTATTCGAGCCTCGAAAATTTAACACGCGACAAATAAAATCATCAACATGTTATTCATTAATCCTCTGTGTTAGTTATTTATAAAATAATATACTGCAAATTAGCAATCTGTTACGAGGGTATTTTTAATCTGGTTATTATTGTAGAACATCGTCTTCATATAGACATTTGTACATTCTATTCGTTGCTCTTTATCTGAATGCATCCAATAACGTCGATTATTAGCCAAAGAGCACGTGTTCCGTTGTTGAGCGGCTATTGTATGGAAATTCGAGACGATTATATGTGTAGCATCATTGTTCGAGTGAAATGAAGAAAAAAAAATGAAGAGCACTCATCGAACCAAAGATTTAGGTAGAAAGGTGCGTATGGATGTATAATAATGAGGATCACAGTTAACTGGCCTAACTAATTTTCGTAATGATGGAGGAATTTCATTTTATTTTCGCTCTTGAATATGAATTTTTTTCCCCAATCTTTTTGGCAATTAAAATTAATTGTTACGTGAGATTCCATTTAATATTTTATGTTTTTCCGATGCGTTGAAAAACTCCGGCGGTCACTTAAGTTTTCCAACAGCAGAGTCGACGAATCTTCCGGAAAAGGATCTCTGAATAATTGTGTGTGTATACAGGCTGAAACGTTCAACTGTGTAGTTGGTTTAATTGAGTTAGTTCGTGAGTTACACTATGTGTGCCTGGCTCGATATGAAACCCCACGAGGTTGGCGCTGGCCGTGCAGTTTAGTCGGTGCTGATGCTGATCGACCAACGAGCCCATTGAGGCTGAAGAATCAACGAGTAAGAGACAGAGAGAGAGAGAGAGAGAGGGAGGGGAGGAACGAAGACAGAGAGAGAGAGAGAGAGAGAGAGAGAGAGTAAGAACGATAAAAAAGCCCAAAGCTATACAAGCGTTGAAAGTAAAGATTTTTAGCGCGGTTACGTCCTCATGGGGTCGTTGGACCATGTTACTGTAACCTCAATGTACGGCCGTCCATCCTCACTATAGATTATCGATAGAAAATACGTTCATTTGAAGAATAACAAGGAGGAGGCCAAAAAAGCGGAAAAGAGACCGGGAGAGAGATGTAAATAGAACAATCGTGTTTGAATGAAAGCCAGTGCGGTTCAGTCATGCTGAAGAGTTCGCGGGTGGATATTCAAAGGCAACCGTGTATTAATAGACGTTAAATGCAAATGAATGTTTGCATGTAAGGTATATGAAGCTACGTCGATGGACAAAAGGGACTCAATCACGCGAAAATTGAAATCTAAATTCGAACAAATATTGTAATACCTACTTTTGCTTCCATTATTTTTTCCTCATTTACTACGGCTCACTCGCGTACCAGAATTATACCCATCAACAATCGATATTTATGACGGTCATAAATAACTATTATGGTCAATCGGTGTTTTCTCTATTCTATTGGAAAGCTTTGAGCCATTTCGCGCTCGTCCAAATGCTCCACGCTACCAGAATTTTCATGTAATCACTACGTAACAACGCGTGCGACAAAAATCTCACGAAAAAATGACAAAAATATACGCTATCGGATTTGACAACGTAATTCCGTCACGTTTGCGGCTTGGGTTATTTTTCCACATTGTTTTACAACGATCCCGGACGTCGAATAGTCCAACATTTTCGCTACGATTTTAATTTCGCTCTCTTCTTCACTTTGGTGCCACATAATTAGCCATCACGCCGTTACGGTAGATATATATATACGTATCTGCTGTTGTTCTTTGTCAACGCATTCATCGAGTTTGTGGAAAACCACAAGGGCTGTGTCGAAAGCATAGCCCGAGTGTATAGGAGGGAACAAGATTGGAAGAATGAAGTCGGTAAAATGTTGGGATGTGGTTTCTGTATTTATGAGTCCATTATCACCCTCGCTGCACTTACTAATAACTTTATCTAGCTCTCCACTGTTTCTCCCATAATTCTAGTACAACATACACGCTCGAAAAGATTCGTACGAGGAAAAGGGCCACTGCAGCTCGGTCATGTCCAACATTTCACGAGGGTATACGGGGGGGGCTTAGTCACGTCACAAATTCAAAATAATGAAGCAGCTGAATCCTGCTTAAAATTCACTCACCAAAACGAGAGCCGGATCCACAATTTTTTGTGATTTCGTCATGAATATAAAAAATGACCTAATTCAGGTTGACAGTTATTTTTTTGACATTCGACCAAATAATCGGTGTATGCTGGACAAAAAAATTAATTCGATTCGATTGTCCTCTGACAGGTTACTCTGTAGAGATAGGTTTTTTGTGTGCGCCTGAGAAATGAATATTCGAGTATATTTTGTCATTGGAGTAAAAAATTATTTTTCGAGATAAAAAAAACAAAATGTCCACCGTTTCGAAACACTCCAATATCAATATATAAGTCGATATTCCCGATAGCGTGTCGCCGCGTAACTACGGTCAGGGTATAGATGATATCAATGTAGAACATCGCCATTTCGTGTGATCGGACCTTCCCGTTCTGAAGAGAAAAGTATTACAAAACGAGTGTCTCATATATATTGAAAGCGGTTTAGAAAAAAAAAACGGAAAAAAAATTTTAGCGCATATATTTTCATGGTGGAAAAGTAACACGTTCCAGGACTTTTTCAAGTGTCACTGTTATACGGAGATATGAAATAACATGACTGTTAATACAGTTCTCGGTCACGATCTCCCCTCCCGTTTCCCACTGGCTGAGTATTCTCGCTACTGCATCACGACGGCACTCTCCTATCGAATTTTCTCTTTAGCTCCACCGTGAGTCAATTTTGGAATTTTTTATTGCAACTCCGAGTTACTATTTACATAAAGGTTTTCATTCAATTTCAAGAAAACGAAACAAATGACCCGATGATTTTCCCAACTAATCGAGTGTCTCTGATAATAATGTTAATAAAAGATTTTTTCCCGATAGTTGCATAAAACATTTGATAGTTTAGAAAGTTTTAAGTATCCGGAGGACAGCTCTGTGATAGCGAGGCTTTTCATTATGCCCCAGGGTGGGCGAAACAGAGTTAGGAATATTCGAATTAGTAAAAAAAAAGACGAAATTATAAAATCTTTTGTTCGAGCGCACTGTCGGTTGTGGAGCAATGAAGAAAAAAACTGTTTGAAACTCCCTCCGTTGTGCTAATATTTCAGATTCACTGTGGTCAAAGCTACGCCATAGTTCCAGAGCGGACGTGAAAACGACCGTAGACGTTCTTTCGTACTAGGAATATATCGATGTTGTTAGGAAAAGAAGCAACAGAAATAACTGTCGTCAAGTAATGAAAATTGTATATTTTTAATGCTGAATTTGATAGAACAAAGATATCGCCGAAAACGAAACATTTTCTTCGCACTAATTGAATAATTCGTGAATAGAAAACTAATCGAGTTGTGATTTTAATTTGACTACATAATTTGGAACATGGAGCATTGAACGCGGCAGGTTCAATGATCTGATTTGTTGGATGGACTGAAACTGGAACTCAAAGCCAGTGAGTACCTGGTTAGTGAGGTCATAACAGGTAAAGAGAAAAGGAGAAAGATAAAGATGAATCTTGTGATTAGTGTGCTGGGATTGAATCTGATTCCCAGTACAATTAAGCGCTCGAATCGTGGGACTTTTACGCAACGAGCTCCTTTGCCATTTGATACAGCCCAAGAGCAAATGGTCAAAGTTTAATAATAAACCATTGGCGGACAGGGACATGAAAAACTAAGGGACTAGCCGGAGTTCTTTTGAGAATATAGTCCCGAGTCTGATTAGCGAGCTAGTCAAAGCTACATCCCTCTTTTTCCCTCGTGTACTATATAAATAATAGCTCTTCAAACGAGAGATATCAGAGAGACAAAAACGACGTAATAATATTAAAACATAATAACGCAGCGACGGAGATGAGGGGGAAATTCCACATGCGAAATAACAAAGGAAAATATATGACGTGCACCTTTGCGATCTGTGTAGTCACTTTGCATCAGGAATATGTATCCTAAAAACCTTCTCGATATAATAACGGACCTTGTTGTCTTTTCTCATTGTTGGTAAAGGACAATGCAGACTGCAAAAAATAAACAACGCGTTATTTCAATGAAATCCACAACTAAAGAGCTGACCTTCATTCCAGAAAAATTGTTCTAGACTGTTAGAAATAGGATTTGTTCTTCATTAGCGTTTCACAAAGCATCTCTGACGTATTTTCCAACGTTCGAATATACGTCCTCTATATATATTAAAAAAATAGTTCGTAATCAAAAGAAAATTTACTACAGTTATTACAATCCTTGTTGCTGCTATGAAAAAAAATACAGATGAAGGAATGAATAATCAATAATCAACAAACATGGACGTAATTTGATTGGATGCTTTTTTTAAAGGACTTTCGACCATGAAGCTGTTCGAACTCAATCATTAGAAAGCGCGAGAGTAATTAATTTTTTTTTTATCACCCCAAAACGATGGGATCAATAGTATGTACAGTAACACTGTTAATATTCGGAACCATGTATCTTCCGGGATACTTTTCCCTGTAGTTGAAAATAAAGTGGGGGGAGGGGGGGGGGGGGTCGAAAGCACGGAGATGAGTTTTTCCCGATTTCCTTCCTCTCTTATAATTGCAGTATAATATCGCTGATAAAAGAGAGGGGTGAAAAGGGAGGGGGGAAGAGGAGAAAGGGTGTTGAAATGCAATCAAAATGATCACATTCGTATAACTTTGTTAATAACTCTGGCAGGAGAAACAAGTCGTCAGCGTCTTCAGTGAACATGGAGCCTGTTGCATATAAAAAACCAATGTGTGGAGTACGCTTGCTCCTTTGAGCATCTCGCACTTGTCAACAACATTCTCATCGTATTGACGTCATAAATGCAATTATCGGAGCTGGAAAAAACGTCGATTAAGTGCGCCTGAAAAGTTTTTATAAAAAATAAAATCGATACCGACGGTTATTCCTATCATCCTTCTTTTTCATGCTGTTCTCAATTGAAGGAATCACCGAAAATGGGTCACTGCCAATCGATCCGTTGATCACAATCTCATGAGCCAGATTTTCCCTATAAGCTGGTAACTTTATTCAATTAATGGCAGGATGAAATAAATGATGAAATAATTGATATCACCGACACGCGGACTGGTAATTTCACGAGTTTGAGGCATCGTCGTTTTCACATTATCAATATAAACGTTATGCTTTGCATTGGCTTCGTCGTCATGTCAGGAGCCAGTTAGTACAACGATTCTCGCAGATAATATAATATTCACTAATTTTGTTCTTTCACATGAGATCACGACCTAACCCTTCGAGTGCATCCTTCCTATATGAATGCGTATTGGATCAATCTAACTTGAGACTGTTTTCATATCGTTGTATTCCGGTGAATATATTGTTGAAGTTTGCCTCGTTGGGATGCAACGAAATTCTGTTTTTTCTTTGGCAGAGCTCACAATGATTTTCCAATATTTCGTTTAGACCATTGTCTCCATTCTCTGAAGCTACCCAAAAAGTGGTGACCAGAAATTGTTAGGGTCAAGAAGTCCAGTATGGAGTCGTAGGGTTAAAACAAATTTCAAGCTTTCATTCCTCCTCATCGTCTCATTATAGCGAAGTAAGCGTCGAGTTGTTATGGCGATTGAACTAATTACGTGGAGGTTAATATTCGGGAAAATGTATAAGGTGCAAGTAGCTCTATGGAGAAAAGCGTTGTCGAGTTTGGCAGAAGCTTTTCAATGCACAATTGTAGTGTATGGCATCTGTAAAGCACACGAATGATGAAACGATCGTAATGTGGTCATACATGCATGCGTACGTTGTGATCATAAGCTATGCTCGTATTACACATGGATATATAACGCACATGGGAAGATCGTTAGCATTGTAAATGCTAGAAGAGAAGAGCTGTTCACGCATCCTGTTATCGTCCCTCACCGTATCGTCGTTCCCATGAAAGGATTATGTCGTAGTTCGACTCCGAAGCCTATTCATCATGCCTCCGCATCTGAACATTTCACTTTGGAATAATTAATGCTCGAAATCGGAGAGCATATGAGCTATAGACATACGCTTTATATTTGACAACATAAAAGGCGTTTATTTGGAGAGAATGATATTGAAAACATGGAGATAATACGCCTTTTGGTTGATCGCTCGATAGTCGTTACACACGTACCAATGTGCAATGCAAATACGCGTTTTACCTGTTGGTGTTTCGGTACACGAAGAATGATCGTGTTATAAATCACACGGCCCGAATCGCCATCGAGAAAGAGCCATAGGGTCTGAATAAATTCCATTAAATATACGATTCAATCAAAAACGAATTAATTCCTCATATTCGTAATCGTTTCGTTCGATTAGTGTTGTTCATACATTTCTACTGCGTAGTTTGATTAATTGCTTTCATTATAAACGATGCAAGGGTTGTCGCATTATTTCGTTTGTAATTGAGCAGGAAAATTTCCTGTTGAAAATAATGTTCCAACGAATCATATATCGCGTTTCTGGTCGACCAACCGTGCGATGTTTAAATGGATTTTATTATTGTTGGCACTCGGTGTACTATGTTACTTGGTAATGGGTACATTAGCCAGTGTTAATTGCAAAAGGGAAAAATGATATGCGTTGTTTTGTCGAGAGACATTTTCTGGATGTCCCGTAACGGGAGGAAAGTCGCTGCCGGTATATATCGCGTTCCACCCTATAATCGATCATCTCGACTGCATACCATGTGTAATCATCCGTATGTTACACGTAGTCCTTCGTGATAATAGCCTACATGTGGACAACTGAGATAGGATCGATTATACCTCCGTGTGCATATTTTTCCGCTCACTCTGTCACAAATATATTCCGTCCCGATCATCAATACAAGAATCGGACTCTGTGAATAGGGTAATATATCGTTTGTGCGAGAATAACAGTACAGGCGGTCAGGCTAGAAGGTGTCAGGGCTATGTAGCTTTTGTCGCGTTATATTAGGCTTGCATCGACACCCCATTATCAACCACAACTCGTCATTATCGATCTCAAGGCTCCAGCTATATAAACTGTTCCAACTCGAGCAGCTAGCTCCACGTGCCACATAAATTATATCTAATTGTACAGATAGCAATCGTGTGAAAGTTATTGGAACGAATCAATTTAATTCATTTTAATGAATTTCAATAAATACATCCTGATGAATAAATTCAATTTTTATCTGATAAATTTATAATTAAGGTGTCGTCGAAGAAAAATGCACAGCAGAATTTCTAACAATTGCTAGGCTGCTATAGAGTCTCATGGCTAGTAAATATCTATAGTTCTTTGGTAGTATAATGGAAATTGGTTTTTTGGTCAATGGCACGAATGGTTTGACATGAATCTGAAGCATTCATCTGTTTTCGTATTCTCCTATGCATTTATTCATTTGCATGTGTACTTCACAGAGCCTCTCACCATTGACACAGAGAATAGGAACAAGATGAGTAACAATTGTACTCGGAAATTAAATGTTGGTGATATATATCAATATTGTGTGGACATGGAAATCGAATCGTCAGAGACCAGTAGCCTGCTGTAGAATATTATATCGGCCGTGTTTGTAATTAACACCGCCGCTTGTTCTCGCTCGCGAAAGTATTAACTTTCGATCAGGTCGACACTCATCGATAGGCGAGTAGACGAGGAACAATGCAAAATATTATAATAGAAGGGGAATGGAGCTCTTTTCGATTCTCTCATGACTCCCGTTATTGGGGTATGATACACGCACAAATACCTTCACTTATAGAAGTAACAATTGAACGTATTCCATGTGAAAAACATTTCATGCCGATGTCGTGCGTTCTCTGCATGGATATCTCTATTGGTGAATGTGTTTTGGTCGTTTTACAAGGACTGGCTCGACGTCAACCGGCAATTTCGATAAAAAGCAATCGAGGGCGACGGAATAACGCCACTTGAGTGTATCGAAACGATAATACTGCGAAAAATGTTATAATCAATACAGGTACACATGAATTAACGGAATGTGTATACGTCACGAAGCGAAATTGATTGTGGAAAGTGACGATTGTTCAGATTCATACGTTTGCATCAACGTCATAAAATAAATACTCTATTCCACGGTTAAAGCAATCGCGACTCCGAATGAAACCACTTTCAACAATCCTCTGGCACTAAAATCGTTTCAATATGCAGTAAATATTACGCAGACGCCATTAGTTTTATGCAGAAACGTGAATGAATCATTGAACTTTGTCCATCAGATTTTCACAACGGAAAGAACAAACTTTGTTGGTAACTTTGTTTAAACACTTGAATATCTCAAAATTAATGCACTTTGTGGTGGCTCGTGGAACGGAAAAAAAGATTAAAACTTTATCAAGCTGTTTCAATTTGAGGAAAAGAAAAATATATAGAAACAAATGAAATTCATAAAGTTGAATGCAGTCAGACATTCCCATAATTAAGCAGAAGCAATTATTTTCTTTCGCCACAGTTCGTATTCGTCGCAGAATTTTGAATTTTGAATAATTACGTAAAAAGGAATTTAATCATTTTCCTGAGGACCACGACCAATCTCGACTTTTTATGACAAGTGTAATGACCATCGCGTACGGTACTTATATACACGGTCAATTCCATTATCGTGACCGGATCAATTATACCCAGTATAAATAAAAGCCAACGTTAAATCCGCGGTAAATAAATCTAATCAGCTTTCTTTTGGTTTCTTTTTGTTACAGCAAGCGGTACGAGATTGAGGCATTACAGGCACTTGGACGTGAGATCACAGTTCCTAACCGAGACGGAATTACTGGTGAGTGGTTTTTCGAATTTCTGCCTTGGCTCTATTTTTCGTTTGTACCTTTTTACAATGGCTCTTGTCCCTTTATTCGATTTACTTTGGCGAGTGGCACTTTCTATGCTCTGAAAATCGTCCTACTTCCGAATTTAAAAAAAACATGCCTATATGGATAAATATATATAGATATATGGAGACGTATATACATTGAAGATACTTACTCGGATGCTTTTCTTTATCACCTACAAGTATATACACATTTATATATGGACCTTTAGCCCCGGGAGTTCCAAGCCGACTGCTGTGGCTTGCGGGTAATGGAATTGTCTGCGATTTTACCCGTTTGCTTAAATATTTATCCACCAACCCAGGTGCAACCACGCTCGGCACTGCGGGTGTGGTGACGTTTCAACCGGAAACGCAAAACCCGCCTCTACATTTATGCGTTACATACATATATATATATATATATATAATTACATACATACGCACTCATACTCACAGACGTACACGACAATGTGGTCTTACATTATCTATTATGTTGTACTACGTATCGGACATCGCGCAGTCTCGTTCTGGCTCGACATGACCATGACAAATCTGAGGAACAAGAGAAAAGAATAAAATGTCGTCGTTTTTTCATTGTGCCCTTGATTTATGGTGTGCGAAGCATGTTAAACGAGACGAAGAGAAAAATTTCATCAAGTCAAGATTTGCAGACGCGTTGAAACGAAATAAGAACGGAGAAAAAAGGCGCGACGTAGAAATGTTGGGATTGGGAAAGTAATGGATAAAAAAGTTGGGAATAAAAATAAAAAAAAGGAAGAAAACGCGGTTCGTATATCCCAGCGAGTTTCAACCGAACGTATACAGACACACTCGCACAACCACGCGTATACGTAATAATTGAATGAAAAATCACGCCGCTCAAGCGAGTGAGACGGTTCGAGATTCCGACGAGGCAAATCAGAGTCATGATCTGTAATTCCGATCTTGCAGTGGCCTGGTTGAGGTCTTTAAAGGACGATGAATAATTTCAAACTCGCGGCCTCCGATCTCCACGCCTGCTGCTGGTGCTTGTTCAAACCAACTCCCACTGAACCAGCTGTACCGGCGCGAAGCAAACTCCCCTGTATTGCTTCCTCTGTTTTTCCCTACCTACATACCTAAAAGAGATTCCGAATGAAAAGACTTACCGGATACCTACGTGGACGTAGACTATCCGGACTCTAGCCCTTTTTCGAACGAGCACATGAAATACAGTGTATCTGACTCGTTTCAACGTTATACGACTCCAATTGTACCGAGATATTTTACGAAAAGCCTCTTGAATAATTTCCGTAGCACTCCGTCACTCCCGAAGACGTGGCCCACTCTCTCGGAGTACTTGCAGTAATCATTGCGCCGGATATATATCGAAGTAAAGCATAGTTTCTACTACACATATACATTTCGCTAAGTTGGTCCTTACGGCTAGCGAAATACTTAAGATAAGGCCGTTATTTAAACATCATCCACCCCGGTATAAGAGTTTCGTTGAAATACATCGCCTCCGTTTTCGGACTCACTATTTCGGCGACAATGGCGGTCCAGAGATCAATGGATCGTTTGAATCCAAAAACGATATCATCGTTTTCATTAATACCAAAGATTGCGGTATTAATATTAATGCTCATCAAAGTAGAAGTTTATCGAGCTTATATTTGCAGCCATGGAGACGAGGATACGGGAATTATTTAAAAAATTGAATTGATTGTGAAATAGCGATATTCTTATACCGCGCCGTACTCTCCGAGTTCTCTGGTCTTTCTATTCCCGCAGCTTTTACCGTGTTGAGGATTATTCCCTCGGGGTTTAAGCTCCTCGGGATTTTCATGATTGATAAAAAGTATTTGAATAAACCCAATATCACCTCTAAATATATATAGTCAGGAGTCAATTTTCATACTCGAGACGAAATTGTTTGACTCGCGCGTATAAATATACAGATGAAAAATTAGTCACTCGATACATGTTCTCGTATCTGATAAAATATCGAATGCTTGCAATAATGTGTTCTTCTTTTATCATACAATAATGATTTCGAACAGAAATTTCGAGGCCCTTAGTTGGAAAAATTATCCCCAGTTTCGTGCAAATATTGTCATAATTCGATCCAGATCGAAATTGGCTGCATTTATTATTCGAGAGTTACATATGTTAATAGCAAAGCATTTCTCGTATGCGGTAATTATTCGTTTCGGTATGTTTCGCGCAATTCGCGGATACAGTAGAAAGAGAGAGAGAGAGAGAGAGAGAGAGAGAGAGAGAGAGAGAGAGAGAGAGAGAGAGAGAGAGAGAGAGAGAGAGAGAGAGAGAGAG